>CAUYQG010270477.1:0-14954 GCA_963574415.1 Tarsius wallacei | reverse complement strand
GACAGTGGGGCCATTTTTCCAAGAACTAGAAATTAAACTTCCATATGACCCAGCAATTCTCTTATTGGGAATATACCCAGAGGAACTCAAATCATTCTAAAAAAAAGATATCTGCAAACATATGCTTGTTGTAGCTCTACTCACAATAGCAAAAACATGGAACCAAACATGCTGCCCATCAAAGCTGGACTGCATTTAAAAAATGTGGTATATACACACAATGGAATATTATGCAGCCATAAAGAGGACAAACAATTGGACTTTGTAGCAACTTGGATGGATTAAGAGTCAATCATACTCAGGGATCTATCACTGAAACAAAGAACAGAGTACCATATGTTCTCACTCACAAACAGAACTTGAACAATTATCATAATACTATAATAAAGGGATTGGCAGCAATGGGAAACTGCCAGGGAGGGGGCGTGGAATTGGCAGTTGAGGGAAACTGCTAGGGGAGGGAGGGGTACACCTCATCAACAAGGGTACCTGCATAATCAATGTTTGTATACCTAACCATGAATTGTATCCCACATCTTTATAATAAAAAATAAAAAATAAATATAAAAAAGATATACATGGGAAAATGTTTTTATAAAACAGACACCTCAAGAAGTCAAGATTGCTATATAAAACTATAAATTTTATTCAACTATCAGCTGATATTACCCTTTGGGGTGAACAATCTATGTTTTTTTGTTTTGTTTTGTTTTTTTCCTGATTTTAAGCCATGTTCAAGCAGCATCTTGGCAAGAAAATATATTCTAATCTTTCTTCAAATATGCTAATCTTCTCACCTCAATTCTTTGTACTTGCTCTTTTCTAACTTAAATGCTCTAAGAAAATCTTCATGTGGATGCATCTTTTTCCTGCTTTATATCTCAGCTCAACTGTCCCCTTCTTAGAAGGCAACTTTTGGTTACCCTATTTAGTGACATCACATTTTATTTTCGAGTTTCATTCTGCATTATGACACCCCATTACTACTTTAGTGTCTTGATTTATTTTCTCCTTAACATTTAGTCATATTTATTGTCTGCAACCTTCAAGAAAATGCAAGGATAAGAAGAGAAAGAATCTTATCTGCCTTGCTTAAGCAACATTGTTCAGTACATAGACAAAGTTTATACTCAATAGATACTGTTGAATGAATTGAATGAGCCATTCTGTAGACTCCAGAACATTGATGATAATGTTTACCTTCCCCTTGCAGGTACTTATTCTTTAAAAAATGTATTTACAAATATACTTTAATAATCTCTTTCGCTCTCCATGATCAAGGCCAACACTCTTGTCTGTGTGATAACAATTATCACTTACACAGACTAATATAGCCATGTAGGTTATTTTAGTTTAATAGGTTGTAAGAAAGATATTGTATTTTAGACACTAAATTGAAACAAAAGAGATATTTGAGTCTCCTAGACACTGCCTCATTTCATAAACGATAGACAAATATATCTAAAAATAAGATAAAGGATAACTCAAACTCATAGCCATTCTCACAACATTCTCTTTATAAGCGGAGAAGTGGAATTTGATTTAATGGGCAATAGAACTCAAAAGCAATCAAAAGGGCAGTTCTCATTTTAATACATTATTTTACTTCACATACCACTAAATCGTTTATATTTTTTGTTTACACAATATTTTGTATGATTCTTAATCAAAATTTAAAGTAGATATAATTACTCGATTGTTCCTTCTTGCAATGTAAAGATATGTGTTCAAATTAGGAAGGGAAGTTATTCATGTGATGGAGAAATCTCAGTGGATTCAAGAGGTGGATAATAAAGCCAGGCCTTTTAGTAAACAAGAGTATTTAAAACTAGAAATTTAGAGACTGAGGATGCTTTCTTTATTAGTAGCTTTATTTTTTTCATTTTCACTTATTTTTCTTTTGTTCTTTCTCAGCTTATCTTCAAATATCCTCTATACTTTTCTAACTCTTTCCCAGCAATGTTGTTTCATATTCTGTTTTTCCAACATGATTTTTGTTAATTCAAAATTAACCAATGTGTCCGTGTTTATGTAGCTGCTTGCTTTTACATGAAATATTTACAAAATTTTTATGGTAAAAATAGTTTATTAAATTGTCAAAGAATTCATGTTGTGCTATCCCTTGCATTCTTCCATATATTGCCATGAGATGAAGGATACTTACTTAAAAACTTTTCTTAAAATTTCTATAAGCTCTCTGTACAAATCTATTATAACATCCTCTTAGTTTTGTCCTTTGAAATTGTGTTTAAATATTAATTTTATTTAGTGTACTCCTTCCTACATGGACCAACTAAGTTTTTTAAAAAGTCTACTTAAATGAGCTAGAGTGAATGAGAATGAAATAATGAGCCTTTACTGTTTTCCAATTAAGCTAGAAATTTTAAGTTAGTTATAAAATATCCTTCAAAGAACTACTCAATTAAGATCCACATCAAACAAAGGTCAGAATTTTACCTGTTTACCTTTGTTCTTAAATGACACTTCAATAGTCAGGCTAATCTCTATCTCAGACTCTGCTGCCTGGGAATACATAACTATGAAAAATCTAGAGTCATTCCTAACTAGAAAAAAACCATTTATATTTTCAACGGAGACTTAGAAGAGTTCAGACACTAACAAAAATATAGATTGTAAGGGGCTGGAGATAATAAATGGCATGACAAAACTATCTAGCTAATGGCAAAGAGAATATTGTAAACTAAGTCCCTTTGTTCAGGACTAGAGTTTATAAAATGATGCTCTCTCTGAAGCAGTACGGCAATAAGAAATATAATCAAAATCTCTTCATTCAACTAAAAGGAATAAAGGTAAGAACTGTCCATAATTTCAGCCTTTTTATAATAGTTGTTAGATGAACTCAGGCGGAACTCTGATAGATGTAATAGAGAGAAATAGAACCCATTCTGTTTATTGCTGCTGCACCTGGGTAATACCTGAAAAAGAAACAGTAGAAAGAAGTGGGGGCAGAGGCTAAAGTCCAGCATTGCCAGGGGAATCATATTCAGACGGAGGGAGGAGGAGGTAAATGCCTCTAATGTCTTTGAATAAACAAACAAAATAACAAATGCCCATGTGGAGACCTCCTAGCATTGTGGTCTCTGGAAAGATGATTTCCATGAAATACTGTCGAGAAGAGAAAACCTTTAGTACCAAATATAAAGTTAATTTTCTCTCGCTCCTTCAAAACTTGGTCAAACTTTTTCTTCTTTTTCATTGAGGATGTATTACTCCTGTGAAAGTGCTATAGATTATTTTTGTAGCAGAACACACCAGAAACACTTAAGCATTGTTTTCACTTACGATTAGCTCATCCTCTAGATGTTTTAAAGGATTTTAACAGAAAGACATAAAGAAATGAATGAAATACAAAATCTGAGATTCCATCAAAGCAGTTTTTAAAAATGACTTAAAGCAACCTCTACCATAGCAATGATTAATATTTTGAGAAGCATTATTTGTTCAGTGAGAAATATAGAATAACAATGTTTATACTTCTATATTCTTCTCAGAGAGGATACTATCTCTGATACATCAACTAACTTTAATGAAAACCGTCGTTCATGAGACAAGTATTTCCTGACACAGCCTATATTAGTTCTCTATTGCTGCATAGCAAATTACCATGAACTTAATAACTTAAAATACCACAAATTTATTATCTCACTGTTTCTGTAGGTCAGAAGGCCAATGTGGCAAGACTAGGTTCTCTACACAGGGTCTCACAATGCTGAAATCAGGGCTGGATTCTGCCCTGAAGGCTCCGGAAAGAGCTCTGCTTCCAATTTCATTCAGACTTTTGACAGAATCTAGTTCCTCGTTATCAGGATTGATGTTCCCACTTTCTTGCTGTTTGTGGGTTGGGTGTTTCTCTCAATTTTTACAGGTCCATTCTCAGGTTCTTTCCATGTGGACCCTTTCATCTTCAAGTCAGTCAGCAAAGAATATCCAATCCTACCCAGTCTTTTAATTTTGAACATCTCTGACTATTCTGTTACCAGCCAAAGAAAATTACTCCTTCAAGAGGCTCATGTTTTTAGGTTAGCCCCAACTAGCTATTTGCCCTTTCTTAAAGCCATCTGTGCAACATAAAATAACCTAACACAGGAGTGAAGTCCATTAATTTTAGTCTTGGATATTATGCAAGATATGTACAAGTACACTGGAGAACTGAGGCAAGAGATTTTGTGGATCATTTAAGAATTCTGACTGTCAGCCGGGCTCGGTGGCTCAGCCTGTAATCCCGCGCCTTGGGAGGCTGAGATGAGTGGATTGCCTGAGCCCGCGGGTTCGAGACCCGCCTGGGCAACTTGGCGAGACCTCATCTCTACAATAAATCAGAAATCAGCCGGGCGTGGTAGCGCGTGCCTGTAGTTCCAGCTACTTGGAAGGCTGAGGCGGAAGGATCGCCGAAGCCCAGCAGGTCGAGGCTGCGGTGGCTGGGAGTGGCCACTGCACTCCAGTCTGGGCGACAGGGTGAGACTCCAACTCAAAAAAAAAAAAAAAAGAATTCTAACTGTCACAAAGTCCATAAGGTCTTTGTGCCCATGTCTGTATTGGAGACAAATTTTTCTGTAGAAACCAATAATTCTAACCATAAATCACAATGGCATTGAAAAGGCAAATAAAGTTACAGGTTCCTTTTAAATATCTAAACTGAAATATATACCTGAACATCAGGAAGTATTCTACCTATTGATTTGAGCTTTCTACAATGTTTGCTATATAGCAACCAATTCATATAGCATACCTGAGGCTCTGTTTTATTTTTATGAGGCTCATCATCCTTGAAGATACAGGCCAGAAAAATATTCCCGCTGCTGCAGTGATGAGAGGAAAACAAATTTATCGTTTCCCACATAACCCTGGGAGGGCTTCCCTCAGTTGGCTTAGGGAATAGCAAGTCATGCCAAGTAGGGCTTTCTGTTATTTTCTGACATAATCCCATCCCTAGCTCACTACTGTATTCAGTAATTCCTGGAGGCCTACATTTAGCATAAATCCATATACTATGTTCTATTAAAAAGTCAAACTCTTCATGCATGCTTGATATTAAGTCTATATTTTATTTTAATGCATATGGCCTCTTTTTATAAACTAGATGGTAATAATTAAATATGCCATATTTACCTTTCCTATACAACAAAAGTCTTAATGTGAGTCACAATAGCAATCCAGGAAACTTATTTATTTGCTGAATTTTCAGATGTAATTTCAATCTTCCATTTTAATATTTTTGTCAGATAAGAGCATCAGTCTTTCTAGTTTACTGCATCTCAACTTCATATACCTCTGACTGAAAAAAAAAGAATGGTCATCAGTAGATCAGGATCAACCTGAATGAGGATAATAGAAGTAGAAAATGTTAAGTAATCAACTGATGCATGCATTCAACAACTGTGTATTGAGTACCATTTGTGTGCCTGCTAGACTCTGAGTTATGATGGTGAACAAGATAGTGTCCTGTCCTCAAGTCATTTTTTAATTTTTCTGAAGAAATGGGCTAGCAAACCATCAATTGCAATGGTAATTAAAAGCTGCTCTGGGCGCATATATAAGGAACACCTAATGCTATCTCAGGGACACTGGAAGAGTCTTGAGCTGATAGTAAAGCTATAACATTTTGTCAAGAGCTCTGGGGTTTAACACTTCTTTAGCTGACTTGGATGAAGACATCAAAGGCATGCCTATAAAACTTCTGGATAATTCAAGCTGAGAATGATTACTTTTCCTAAAATTAACAATACTTCATAATAATTAGTTCAATTGGCTGACATAAATTCCCAAATACTAAAAAAGAAATGACAGACTAGAAAAAAGAAAACAATTATATCTATATTTTAGAAAAAATAAAACAATTTATAGTATTGTGAAGATTCCATTTGATGGGCAAGACAAAGAGAAGACTAGATTAATTACAAAAAAAATAGCTATCATTTATTCAATACCTACTTCATTTGTACCTCAATACATTACAGGTGAGGTAACTGATTTCTCAAATTTTCTCACTGGATGAATAACATGTGTTAGGAGGTAATGATTGTGTTGAAATAGAGGAAATTGTAGTTTATATAATGTATTTGATAACATATATTTTTAGAGAAAATAGTATGGAACTTATGGGATTTTTGTGTGATATGTATAGTTAGCTAATGTGAAATATATTAGGGCATGTACTGGGAACCATATGTTTCAGTACAGGAGGAACTGAAAAAAAAAAAGAACAAATTTAAAAGAAAAGGCTGTGAACCACAACCAGAAGAATGAGTGAGCTGAGATCATAGCTAAGTTTCCAATCATATGAGGCAGATGTTCCAGTTAAAGCTAAATCCACTAAAAAATGACCCAGATATGAGAACATCTCTTCAGGCTAGTGATATCTTAAGTAGAAAGCCTAAAAAAGTTAAATAAAAAAAGTCTTTGACACCAGCTCCAAGTCAGAAAAAGGCCTGGGGAGAGATTAAGAGTTATTTGTGCAATAACAACAAAAAAAAATCAATCAATAGAGAAAAGACAAAGTTTGTCTATCAAAGACATCATAGTGCCTATGATACTGAGAATTTCTCGAGTAATTCAAGGATGTTTTATCTTCAGTGTCAATAAACCAAGTTTTATGATACATATCCCACTGAAAGAAATTGCTACATGAAAGAATCCCTGTTTTAGGAAATAGTAACACTCATTTTGCTATGCCTTTTAGCGAAGTGCCTTAAGTTGTTGGTAATATGGCAGCTTACAATAGTGATTGTTTTCTCTCCCTTTGCTAAAACAAAAGATGGAGTTAACTGAGCAGGAATACAATGGCGGTAAAGAAAATATTGGGATAACCTTTACTAGGCTAAATAAAGAAGCCATAAGTGGTGTGTGATGGGCTCTTTAAGTGTATAATTGCCCTCTTTAAATACAAAATAATATGTTTTGAACAAAACCAATGGTTGAAAGTTATAAAACGAATAACATTTTAGATAAATATTGAGTTTAAATTTTGAATACACTTGTTTTTCAATAAAATTGTTTAGAACTCTTTAGTTCTTTCCATCACTGAAGTAATTAATCAGAAATAGAATAGTGCTTTGTCAGATAATGTGCAGGAAATTACTCCTTTGGATTGAAAGTTGTATCAATTGATATTACAGCCTTTCCAACTCCAAACAATGTTATTCTAAGGGCATTTTTCTTATAACAAATAAAAACAAATTATATGAGTTAATGAATAAATAATTAGATATAGAACAATGCGGGTCAAAAGTAAAATTACCAGTTCTGTAAATAAGCCCTGTAATGAAATCTATTTGTTTTATATCTATAAATTTCCAAAGGACCTGGTTACATTATTTAAATTTTTTAAAAACTGCATCCTTCATTTAAAAATCTCTCATTAGATGATTATTAAACAGGGAAATGGAAGAATGTATAATACCTTGGTTCCATAGGATAAACTTGGAAAATAAAAGACAGATGTATTAAATTAATCAAGTTACCAATGCAATTCTCAGGAAGGGGTGAGCATACAGAACAGAAGAAGTGTTTATCTGTAACAATAATTGCAGTTAACTCATTTTTAGAAAGGTTCTTTCTAATTAAATGAACAAAAACAATGGCTTACATCTCATGGAAGACTTTAGTTTTATATTAGCAAGATATTTAATTTTCACTAAAGCTCTCCAATGGTGAAAAATCATTCAAATAAATTTTGGAACTTGAGAGGGAGATAAGAGTGAGTAGGCTGAAACTTCAGAATTCATCTGAGGCTATCATTTTTTTTCAGAGTTAACAATGATTTGAAAGAGATACATTATAAAAGTATGAATTATAAAATGTATTTAAAATAAAATTTAATTGATAGGCTATGAATGGTCTGAAACAACTATTTATAATCATTTGAAGTTTTGTTTAAAAGCAAATTTATTTAAACTATTCTTTAGTCTTTGATTAAAAACTAGCACAGTTCAGGCCGGGCATCCCAACACTTAGAGCGGCCAAGATGAGTAGGTTGCCTGAGCCCAGGAGTTCAAGACCAGCCTGGGCAACATGGAAAGATCCCATCTCTACAATAAAACAAAAAACTAACCAGGTGTGGTGGAGCACTTGTGGTCATGGCTACTTGGAAGGCTTAGGTGAAAGGACCACCTGAGCCCAGCAGGTCAAGGCTGTGGTACCGTGATCATGCCATTACTCTCCAGCCATGGGGACAGAATGAGCCTCCAAGTCAAAAAAAAAAAAACAGTTTAAAATTAAATATATATCTACATGTATCTATATGTATAATATACAAACACAAGTACACATCTACACATGGACACAAATAGAGTCTTATTTTCGCTATTTTCTGAATATTATGAAATTTTATTATGAATTCCCTTTTTGTCTCTCAAGACGGTTTTTCAGTAGATGCATCCCTGAGTTTTATAGTCTTTATTTTTCTGTAATTTCAAAAGTTAACTTTGATTTTATTGCTTTTTGATTTAAAATGTGTTGATACATTTTTTAGGATAATATGGATTAAAATTTTCAAATATAGACATAAAATAAAAATATAGTCTGAGCTAATCACATTTTGGGGATATTTCATCAATAATCTAAGAAATTATGTGCTTGAAATATTTACTCTTCAACTTCAACCCATCAAATTGACCTTATTAATTACAGTGTCACGGACATATTTATCTATATTATATCTTCATTGTAAATTATAGGTAACAACTTTACAAAGTGTCTTTCTGTTTGTCACTTTATGTTTTCAATGCTTAGATTCAGAATTGACTTATAATAAACTCAGAAGCCACATTTTTATTGCACATTTGTTTTTAAGTTTTTTACAGAGTAGTCTACTTTCTATTTTTTCATCTTTTTGTTACCTTATTATTTCTTTAAGTATTGCCTTACTTTCTGGAGCAACAAAATTTTCCAGGCTTAAATATATTTTTATCTCCCTTGCCCAGGAACTAGCACTTTTGAGAGGAAGCCCTGATTTCTTTTAGTGTTGGACAAATTTAAAAAACAAGATCTGGGTCCTAGTTATGCTTTTTTATTAGGGTATCCTAGCTCCTAGGTCTTTTTAGTAGACATTTTAGTGGACACATATTTGTACACATACTGGTCTCCCAAATATCCCCCCATCTATCTCTATTTGTCTATCTATCAAGCAACTGAGAGCTCATTCTAAAGCTACCTCAAATTTGATCCAGTTGTTGCAGCATTTATTCTGGCCTTGTTCCTTTCTACATTTGTAAGGCTCTTCTTTGAAAGTGAGAAACCTGGCAACTAGGATCTCATTCATCTCAATATGTTCAGACTTACTGGCTTAGTACCAGTGTAAATATTTAAACTTCTGAATGGGATTTCCCAAAGCTCAGATCAGACATGTTCTCCCCAATAACCTCCTCCAGGTAAGTCCTAGATTTATCATTTCCTCTCTGTTCACTGGATATGCTGGACTAAACCTAGAAACTAGTCACATTGGTGAATTCACATGAGCTATATTCAGTCAAGAAAGCCCAACTATGATAAATAAGAAGTGGAAGGCACATTAGGTTAAATTTTTATGTAAGGAATTTTAGCTTTACAAAGGCTAAACTGTCAATGTTTACCTTTGCTAATTATTTTATTTACACTTATATCCATGTCTGACTGAACCTCACCATATAAATATCTTTAAGATTCTTGAATTCAGTTTATTGAATTAAGATTTATTATTTTCTTCCAAACTGCTTCTTAACCCATATTTATTAATAACACAGTCAACCTTCCAGTTTTCTAACCTAAATTTCACTTAGTCTTCTTGTTCTTCTCTATAGTCAGATGATTACAAAACCATGGTTCTAATTCCTAAATAGCTTTAACTATCCAGTATTTTCTTTTTCTTTTTTTTTTTTTTTCTTTTTGAGTTGGAGTCTCATTCTGTCGCCCAGACTGGAGTGCAGTGGCCGCTCCCGGCCACCGCAGCCTCGACCTGCTGGGCTCCGGCGATCCTTCCGCCTCAGCCTTCCAAGTAGCCGGAATTACAGGCATGCGCTACCACGCCTGGCTGATTTTTTTTATTTATTGTAGAAATGAGATCTCGCCAAGTTGCCCAAGCGGGTCTCAAACCCGCGGGCTCAGGCAATCCACTCACCTCAGCCTCCCAAAGGCTGGGATTACAGGCTGAGTCACAGAGCCCGGCTTCCTATTCAGTATTTTTAAGGTATTGTTTTAGCTGTTCTAATAAGGAGAGCTTTCAAGAGATATTTAAATAAAATTGGCATTCATTTCTCTATTAGGTGAAATTCAATGCAGATATTCCAAGTTAGTAACTTAATTGTCTTCAGGGGCTAAGTCTCTAAACCTTGACTGGTCTGTTTTTTAGTTTTTCTATAATGTTTAGTGAGGTATGTATGAGTTTTAATTTATTCTGATTTTTGTTTGCTGAGCATTCTGGAGCTTTAAGTTAATATTTTCATCACAATTTGAAGAAACTTTTTTTTCTTTTGTCATTTTATCACTTTTTACATCATTCTCACATTTATTTTAGTATTTTAGATACTGTCAGTTAAGCTAAACAATTTAACATTGCTATCAGGTTCCTACAACTTTCTTAATTTTTTTATTATCTCCTGTTTTCAGAGAGATTGATTTCTTTTGCACTGTCTTAATGTGTACTAGCTTTTTCTTCTGTCATCTCCCATCTTCATCACTAATATGCTCATAAGCATTAATTTAAACAGTAGACACAAACTTTAGTTATTTTAATTTTAAAATGTATAATTTCTATTGGGTTGGGTTCTGTTCATTTTTTCCATATATTTGCTGGTATTTTCTATATGTAAACTCTGTAAGACCATATTTTGCACAATTTCTTATAACTTTTGATCATATGCATAACAACTGCTTTAAAATATTCACTTTCGAGACCCGCCTGGACAACTTGGTGAAACCTCATCTCTACAATAAATCAAACAAACTAGCCGGGTGTGGTAGCGCGCGCCTGTAGTTACAGCTACTTGGAAGGCTGAGGCGGAAGGATCGGCGGAGCCCAGCAGGTCGAGGCTGTGGTGGCCGGGAGCAGCCACTGCACTCCAGTCTGGGCGACAGAGTGAGACTCCAACTCAAAAAAAAAAAAAAAAAATTCTATTTTCTAGTAGTGATTGGAGACATAAGACATATGGTCTACTACTGCAGAACAACTTAAACTTAATGATTTATTTTCATCCTGAATTGGCTTTTGCAACAAACTTTGAAAATATGAGAATAAACTTTTTGCTTTTTGTTTTCACAGCTTTGGGGGAAAAATATTGCAATATTAATACTACTTCTAGGAGTTACCATAAATCTCTGGATAAATAATACTAAAATTTAACTCTGAACATCAAACATGCTTTCTTTCTTTACATATGTTCCTTCAGAATTAAAGGGTTGTTTATCTTTTTTTTTTTTTTTTATACTTCTAAAATAATGGAAAGAGGTCAATCAAAAGATCAGCTCTCACTGCTAAGATGACATTTTGGGTACAAGTATTCAGTAGTTTAAAGGGAACACCCCAGAGACGGAAGGGGGAGTCAACTTAATATTACATAGAAAATTTCATTCCCATGAAGATATTCCATCATCAGTTTTAGAAATCCTGAACTTCGTAAACTGCTGGTCAGACACACTTCCGAAGAGATCTGTGTTACTTTACCTGCCTTCTTTTCTTCAGGAGGGAAGGTTTGTCATTTTCCTTGGGTAGTACTTTAATGGTAGAAGAGGGGACAGGGTAAGGCTGGCAGACACTAATCCCTACAGACTGTCTTTTATATGAAGCGGTCTTTAAATATTCATTAGACTCTAACTACTAAAAATGAGCATATGGTATTTGTTTCTTGGTATATTCAACTAAGATTCAAAACGTAAAAGCCAGAGTTACTTTCCAGAGCCCCAGGTTAGATACAGTTGATTCCTGTGGTTTCTAGCCAGTTTACTAAAGAGAAGTCACTGTGAACTGTGAGGCCAACTCTGCTTTCTAGCAGATTCATCTTCCTGTGCCATTACATAAAGAATCAAATTAGATTAATACTAATTAATACCACTCCCTATTTGGTGGCAGTTGCCAGTTACTCTCTCTGAGAGAGCATGGCATTCCGTGTAAAGCTCACAGTTCAATATTTCACACAGGAATTGTTCACAACCATTGAGCTTAATTTAAAACTTAAGTCCTCCAACAGAATTCCTAGGGGAGAAACCTGAAGAAACAAGGGTTCTTCATTATTTGAGGGTCCAACTTCCACTCCTGAAATGTCTATGCCTGCCCGGGCCACACACATCTGCAGCCAGCCATCCGAGGCCAGACGCAGCAGGGGGCACCTGGGTGAGACAGCCTGTCTGATCAAATCGTTAGAGGCTGTTGTGTCTGGTTATGTAATGCTGTTCCCTAAATCTGTAGCCTCCTACCGGGATCAGGAAGGCAATCTGGTACAGGTTCTAAAGTTAGAGAAATCTGCGATAGAAACCAGGCTTTCCTGTTTCTAGCAGGGTATCCCTGGGCGAGTTATTTAACCATTTGGAGCATTCATTTTCTTATTCTTTTAATGGAGAAAAAAAGACCACCTATCTTGTCCATTTGTTGGGAGACTTTGAGAAAAGACATAAAGCACTGAACATGGTGACTGGCACATACAATACAGTCAATGGTAATAAACACAATACTTTTGTTATACTGTTGTTTGGGGTATTTCCAAAATACAACAAAGCTAGAGAATGTGGAACTCAAACTTATAAGTCCTTATTTTGAAGGTCATTGAAAAAAGACTTTTCACACTGAAAAAATCCACTTGAGTCTAAGTTCTTCATTAACGAGAATTTATCGGTGCTTTCGATATTAGAAGACACCTTAATATCAAAGAAGGAATTAGAAGTATTACCTCCTACCCTCAAGAAACTTACATTTTAGGGAAAGCTAGACATCAAACAACCAATTACACACTTATTCAATTACCATTGTGATTAGAAAGGCTGCCAAAGGGGGAAATGACCTAACAGGATCAGAATTAAAAAGTCTACACACACATCCCACCTCCTGCAGCATTTTTAATCTCTCCCCCCATTATTAAAACTAACCCAAACCTTTGAATAGACCTGATCTGGTTTTTTAAAATTACGGAGTAAGTAATTAATCTGACACTGGCTATTTTTATGTTCAGAACTGTATACTGAAATTATAGAAACTGGGAAAAACCTACCAACTCACTTGGTAAGCACTTGCCAGCTATGCACTGTGAACTCCTGTTAGATACTGCATTTCTTGGTAGACTATAAAAGCAATGCACTTATCCCATGTGAATGCCATTATTTACACTAGTGACTAATTTTGCAGAATATTGTATTAAAGTGTGTGTTATTGGTTACTAAAACACAAGTTATTTCTGTGATTTTTAAGGAGAGAACAGTTCCAGTCTGCTTACTAAAGGAGAACTCTCCTCCACCTTTGTCCTCTGCCATCTTAAAAACTGAAAACAAAAATGTGGTGATATCCATCTTAAAGACAACTACTAGACTCTCATCTGAGATGTTAGCACATTGTTGCAAAATAGTGCATTAGAGTCTGCATAAACACAAGGGAAACCAGCCCTCAGACCAACTCTCCCACCAAAATGAAACCAAGTTCATTCTACAAAACAGAACCCACTGCAATGTCTGCCTTAGATTCAGGCAACATTTACCTAAAAGTAATACAACAGCAACTACCCCAGGGCGGCCATTGTCTACACTCAGAAGTGGCCTTCCCTCCCTCCCTTCAGTGTGCCAGGCAAAAGTTCTGCGGCCTCTTCAGGGGTGGAAGGAGCGCATTCAAATCAAACAGCACCATCTAGCCGACCCTCATCACTGCTCTAGAAGCAGATGCCGCTTGATCAGTTTAGTAGATGTGAAGGCAAAGTGGCAACTATTTTCTTGAAGGGAAATCCCAGAGCTGGAGCTAGAAAGGACCCCAGACACACCAGGTCCAACGTCCTTGTCACTGTCTCAAAACTAAAAAAAAAAAAAAGATGACTTTTACGAAGTCATCTGATACAGCTTAGATTCTGCCGAAGTTCACCCATTCCTGAGAGACTACCAAAAATCCAGAATTACTTTGATCCTCCAATTCAGTCTACCCCAAAAGATCACGCTCCCATGCATCTAGATTCCTTCCCTCTCAGTAACGTGAGCTCCAAATAGTCTGAAGTCACCTAAGCAAGCCCCTTCAGATGTTTTTAACAGATATATTGGCATCAAGGGATTAATGCACACGAAGGAGGCTGCGCCTCAAAACTTCGCGTCTGGAGCCTCTGGCTGCCCCGCCAAGCCCGGCGCCGAGCCTCGGGGTCCTGCGCGCAGACCAGGTCCCGACCATCGTGGGAGACGTCTCCTGCGGCCAGTTCCAGCTCCGTTCCGCGCCGTGTGGCCGCGCCAGGCCTGCGCCTTCAACCCCGAGAGTCGCGTCGCCGCGGGCAAACCACGAGGACGGCGCCACTCCGGGATCGAGAAACTTTCCAGGAGCCCGACCGAGGCGAGGGGCTTGCGCACCGACGCACCGCGCGGCGGGCTCTGGAAGCCGGGACCCAGGTGCTTCCCAGATGCGGGGGCTGCCATGTAACCCTTGGGGAGACGGGGGTCAGGACAGGGGCGCCGGCCTCGGGGTCGGTGGGTGCTACCCAGAAAAAAGGGGTGCTGCTCAGGGTCACGGCCACTGCGCGCTCACCCTAGTAACGACCAAGTCGCCGTTGCCAGCACCCGGGAGTGCACGGTTCCCAGCACCCAGGACGGCAGCGCCGCCCTGCAGCGGCTCGCAGCCTCCGGGCCCGGGGCTGACACCTGTGTCCCCCAAGCCCCGCCACCGGCCCTCCCCACGGCCTCTCGGACCCTGCCCTCCTCCCCAGCCGCCTCTTCGCGTCCCGCGGCCCCAAGACTCCCTCGGTCCCGACCACCAACCCGCCCCAATGGCCGGGAGGCCGCGCGTCTCC
>CAUYQG010270471.1:0-28563 GCA_963574415.1 Tarsius wallacei | reverse complement strand
ACGCCCGGTTAATTTTTTTTGATTTATTGTAGAGATGAGGTCTTGCTTGCCCAGGCGGGTCTCGAACCCGCGGGCTCAGGCAATCCACTCACCTCAGCCTCCCAAAGGCGCGGGATTACAGGCTGAGCCACCGAGCCCGGCGGCAAAAATTTTATGCTTCTCTTTTTAAGCTCATTCAATTTTTTATTCTCTATCAACTGTCAATTAGTTTCTCACATGCATAACAAGTTTTCATTTTGATTCTTTTTGTTTCTCTTTTTCCTCTTTCCTCTGCTTCTAGTGAGTCTCGCCCTTTTGGTGAGTTCATTTTCTGACAATTTTCCATACTCCAAGATGTAATCATTTTTGCTCTCTTAGATGGGTGGTGAAAGGTTAGTGTTCTTCATCCTTAAGACCATACTTCCCTTTGTTCTATTTAGGAGCTTCATATTATCTCTTGCTACAGTTTATTTTAAGTATTCTGACCAACATCCCCCATGAAGCAAAAGTCACATTATTACATTTTCTGTGCTCTCTAATTGACCTTTCTGATATGCTCCATCTCTAAAATGTGTTTCTTAATCTTTTTTTGAATCACAAATCCTTTTGAGAATCTGATGAAAATTGACTTCTTTCTTATTTACAAATACTGCATGCAATGCTCTTTTCATTTTCAACTTTCATTTCTAATATTCTTACCTAGAAGCTCTTTAATTCTGTCATATTCTTGGCATATTGTTTCTTATAAGTGAAACAGAATAGAGATACCCTCATTCAGCCAATATGGATTGAGGGCCTTGTATATGCTAAGCATCATGAGAGGGTTACAAAACTGAATCTGAAAAAAACTTCACCTCTAACAATTACATTTATGCTAATTGATAGTATTCATATTGTTAATGACTAATATTAATCTAATATATTTTATTATCCAAAAACTGTGCCAATGCATTATTACCATCCTTCATCCTTTTATTTAATTTTTAAAATTCTTCTTCCTTTTTCTTCTATTCTTCCTCTTTCTCCTTTTTCTGCTTTTTTTCCTCTTCTTCCTTCTTTCCTCTTCTTTTCTTCTCCTTCTAGTTCTTCTTTATCACATTTTTTTGTCATGTGTAAGATAATCTAAGTCGAAAGAGGTTAGGTAACTTACTCAAGGTCACAGCTAGAAAAAGAACTTGACTTCAGATTTCTCTGACTTCAGAGCAGACACTCCTTATGTCTTCACACAACTTAGTCCCTATCTCTCATTCAGCATAGTGGTGAAGAATATCTTTGAATGTATAAATTTACCCATCCATCTACCCATCTATATACACCTATAATTAATAAAAAGTAGGAAGAAAAAAATTAAGCATGCATATGAAATTCAGTGGAAATTGGGAGAAGCCAGGAATCACTTGAACTTCTCTTCATGGAAGAAGAAGCATTTGAAACATGCCACGAATTATACTGAGACTAAATAGGAAATGATGTGGGGAAAAGTGTGTAGACTGGGGAACTTGTAGAATGCCTGTGTAAGGGATGATTGGTAGTTCAACCTGGCTAGGGTAGAAAGTGTGAGAAGCAGAATTAGAGAAAGAAATAAATGTTAGAAAGAGTTATAGGCCAGATATCAGATAATTCTGCATTAAGGAAGGGGGGTATGATTTCATTTTAACAGCAGTGAATGAAGAAGGATTTTGCACAAAAAAGGGACATAATCAGAAATGTGTTTTTAGAAGATGACTCTAATTGGCAAAGACCAGGAAGACATGCCATGCGTAGACATTGAATATACATATGTTTCATTCTTTTGACTGTATTTCTTAGATGAAAACATAAGTAATGACCTTGTTTCCTACAGAGAGGCTCTGTACCAGGAGACTTGTTTATCTAATACTAAGAATATTTAACGTCTCACCAGCTCAAATGTCTCAGTGGGGTCTATTCTTTTGTCTAGTAGTTGTTACACATTCACCCATACTCACTTTTTTCTTCCTTCTTTGTTTTGTATTCCCTTTTGTAAGAATCACTTTCCAAGGCTGTCTGTATAGGGCCCTCTTCACTGCTGCAGTTTTGATGATCTTTCTCTTCTACTCACTTTACCCCACCCACTGCTTCCTTTTATTCTTATGGTTCTAGTTTTAGAATTATTGATACCTATTTCAACTTCCCTTGGAGATAGGAATATACTTATTTGTTGATTATTACCATTGTAATCTGCTGAGCTCTGCCTGAGACCAATGCACCTTTCAACATATTTTTTTCATCATCATATTGCATTCTCCTCTATATGTTGCAGATTCTTTACAAACTAATGAACAGTATGGTCACCCTGGACTTTGTCAGAGCCTTCATGTGTAAGGCTAAATTCTGAGACAAGTTCGAGGTAGGTGCAAGGTTTTTGCCTACGGACAACAGTAGCACCATCCTAGCCAGGAATGGAAGACATTAGCAGATCCCAAAGTAGGTTTCTGTCAGGAATCAGGCAGATATGAAACAGACAAGGAACACGATCTGTCAAATGAGTGAATATGTATACATAGGTAATGAGAAAGAAGAAATACAATAATTTTTAAAAAATATAATAACAGTGGCATAACAATTACAAATTGGTGCTGAATGGTTTCCCGGGGAGCTCTAATTTGGGAAGGGTTTCTTGTTTACTGATGAGTGAGCCTGGCTTAAAGGTAGAGTGTTACAATTATCAGTCTCGTTCTTTTTTGCTATATGTTTCCATCTCTTTACTAGTTTGTGGGATTTGTGTACACTGGTCATCATTTGGATAAAACACCACACCTGCAGTATTTGAAAATCTTGTTGCATCTTCTGAAGTTTCATAGTGTATGCATTCTCTTTGTAGACCCAGAAAAAAAACCAAAACACTGCGATTTCTTGGTTCCAGATTTTCCTTATTCAAGTGGAATATGGTCATCTTGATTTCTATAAGGGGGAACTCTTACTCTTCTACTTAAATTTAAATTTTCATTAGAAGATTTATTGCACTAATGTCATTCATTATTTCTTCTTATTATTTCTTTTTCAAATTTTTTTGGGGGGTTTATAACCTGGAGGGTTACAATCACTTGGAAATCTCTCTTTCATAAAATGGACATTTATTGAGGGGTTTAAGAGAGTGAACTGCAGACCAGGCACAGTGGCTCATGCCTGTAATCCTAGCACATTGGGAGGTCAAGGCAAGAGGATTGCTTGAGCCCAGCAGTTCGAGTCAAGCTCGGGCAACATAGTGAGCCCCTATCTCTACAAAAAATACAAAAATTAGCCAAGCGTGATGATGATATGCCTATAGTCCCAGCTACTCAGGAAGTTGAGGCAGAAGGATCTCCTGAGCCCAGGAGTTCTAGGCTGCAGTGAGCTGTGACTGCGCCACTGCCCTCCAGCCTAGGCCATAAAGTGAGACTCTCACTCAAAAAAAAAAAAGTGGACTGTCATTAAATTGTAGTGTCATACATGAACACAGAATTCTATAAGATGTTATGTATTTTATTTTGTTCACTCTGTTCCAATCTTAATTCTCATGTCAAGTAGAGACAAAAAGACATATCAGGCAATAACTTGAGGTCTATAAGGTAGGAGACAGGTATTAAATGGAATCCATGATTCTTTCTTAGACTAAAATGATCAGCAAGGCTCAGAAATCGGATGATTTTCCCATTTTTTTCTTGTAAAGAAACCAATGAATTTGCTATATGTATCAAATAAGGAATAAATTACTCAAGACTTCATGGACTAATAGCTTTCCAATAAAATGTAGATAACTTCTTCCTCCCAATGTGTTCCCCTCCTGCCTGCCTTTTCTTGAGACAGCAATCTTATTATTTCAGCAACCTGAGTAAAACATTAATGAACATATATGGGGCCTCACTGGATTAGTAGTGAGAGCTCCGTGTCTGAAAGGACAGAGGCATACTCACGAATAGATTTTATACATAAACAAAAACTGTATTCTTGGTGGTCACAAGATTGACTTGCCTTCAAAGTGTAAAACAGGAAGTTGAGGATTATAGTTTACATAGAGTAGCCATATATTTCAATTTTGTTAGTCCACCATTAAAACATCATAATATCTTTATTTTTGAATAACAGATAATGGAGCCTACAGTTTTTTGTATAAAACAGAAAAAAGTTTTATCAGTATGTAAATTTTTCTTTGACTAGTTTAGGGTTTGTAGAGAGTATCTACTGCTATGAATAATTAGTAATCATTATTAGTAATTATTACTAGTGGTAGTCATTCTTAAAGGAAAACACAAATTTGTTGACCCTGTAACTAGCCCTGAATAATTGCATATGAATTATATACAGTCATATGCCATATAACAGCATTTTAGTCAACAACAGACTGTTTAGGTGATGGTGGTACCATAAGATTATATACCACATTTTTGCTGTACCTTTTCTGTGTTTACATATATTTGGAAACATAAATACCATTGTGTTATAATTGCCTACAGTATTCAGTACAGTCACATGCAGTGCAGGCTTGTAGCCTAGAAGCAATAGGCCATGCCTTATGGCCTTGGTGTGTAATTGGCTATACCATCTATGTTTGTACAAATACACTGTATGATGTTCACACACTGGCGAATCACTTAATGACACATTTCTCAGGATGTGTCTTTGCCATTAAGTGACACATGATTGTATTAAAACTCAAGTGATTTGAACTTAAGGACTCCCAAATTCCTAATAATATTTCACTTAATTTTGATTTTGTTGATTTCAAATAATCATTATAATAACTAATGATAATAATAATGACTGCAAGAATAATAATAGTAAAAAATGAAAAATAAAAACAAATAATGTCTCCTACTAATTTAGAAAATGTAAAAATATCTGTGATATAATACCTGTGATAATTTTTCTCAATTGAAATTATTCATGAAACATGTAATCTCATCTATAGCATGGATAATATTTTTAATAATTTTGTTGATTATCAAGTATCAGCTACTCAGTATAGGTTAATGAGTCTCTTAAATACAAATTTGTTAACTAAATAAAAATTTAAATAAATTGATTATATAATGACTGGTAAAGAGTATTAGTCTGGAATAAAAATATAAACAATTACACTTTTGAATAATATATACATTAATTTGCTCCATCTTCATGATACTCTCAAATGGTAGTTATTTAAGAAAAGTATTACAAATATTTTTGAATTTTTTAAATTAGCAGGATACATTATTCTACTTCTTTACTTCTTTTTCATCTTCTTGTTATTATTATTCTTGCAGTTATTATCACTACTATCATAATATATTTTACTTAGTACATGCCAAATAATTAAACTCATTAATAGTTGTTTTTTATTAATCATGTCAAAAGTTTTCATGATTGGCCTATCACTATGTATTTTTTCCCACCCCAACCTTTTCTAAGTGCATAATATTTTCAGGTAATTGAATAAGATGATTGTTCTGGACTATTACCTTTGAGTTATGCTAGATAAATTGACCCAATGAAATATTCCTAAATCCTCCTTTTATTTTGGATATTCATGATTTAAAGGCTGTTGGCTGTTAGCTCTTTTCTGTCATTTCTGACAATGTGGTTATATACAACTCTATGGACTCTGGATTTTCGACTTTACAAAATATGTTAGAGACTTCCAAGGGTAATTTAATTTTATACTCGCTTGGAGTGTTTGTTATTGTCCAAACAAGTTACATGTAAACAGTGTCAATGCAACTCTTACGAAGTCAACTCTCATGGTAGTCAAGGTAGAATTTGTATGTTGCTACCTCTCTCCACTTCCCTCTCAGCCACTCCAACGTGGACTACAAGAAGGGATTAGAAGATCCATCATGCACCACTGAGTTCAATTTATGCCAGTGCACTGAGTCAGTAGAAATATTTCCTCAAGGAAGCTTTCATTCAGTTGACACCCTGAAGGGTTAAGAAAACAGAAACCCATAGTATTACAGCTTTGTTGTTATGGGCGTTGCTAAGGAAACCATAGCAGGAATGTTTAAGTGTCTTGTTTCTTTCCAAATCCACAGGAGTGTAGCTTGTTTGAGGTTTTGATGTCCTCTTAGTTCTTGCCATCGCTGCTCTGTGGTAGGGTTTCCAGCAGGGTCAGAATCCCAAAGCTGCCAGCAGTGCTGGCTCTCTGGCACACCACGCTTTCAGAGTTCAATTTTGAATCTTTCTCCTAAAGGAGGTTAGAGCAATTCAAAATCAAATAGAGGTTGCTTTTTTTGAGAAAGAGAGAAAAGTCCCTTTATTTTTTTTCCTAAATGCTCATTATAGATTATTTTTCTTAAACATGCACATTAGCAGACTAAATATTTTATCAAAAATTTAAAGAGATGGATTTGTGTTGCAGAGATCATTAGAAGATCAAATGGATGTGATAGATCAGATTATGTTATTTTTAATAGATGTTTTAAAGGATGTGGGAAATGGAAGGGACTGATAATTCTGTGATTTCATCTGCTTTAAGTAACTATAAACAATTTTTAATGTCGTTTTATTTTTCTTAAATCTTTTATATCCAAATAAAATGAAATAACGAAGAATCCTAAAATAATATCCGAAAGTAGTAATTGGCTTGAACTTGACTTAAAATGTTTTCATAATTAGATTCAAAACAGGAAATCCTTTCAAAATGCTTTCCCAGGCCGGGCTCGGTGGCTCAGCCTGTAATCCCAGCACTTTGGGAGGCCGAAGTGAGTGGATTGCCTGAGCCCGCGGGTTCGAGACCTGCCCGGGCAACTTGACGAGACCTCATTTCTACAATAAATCAAAAATTAGCCGGGTGTGGTAGCGAGCGCCTATAGGTCCAGCTACTTGGAAGGCTAAGACTGAAGGATCGCCGGAGCCCAGCAGGTCGAGGCTGCGGTAGCCAGGAGCGTGCCACTGCACTCCAGTCTGGGTGATGGGGAGAGACTCCAACACAAAAAAAAAAAAAGAAACTCAAAATGCTTTCCCAAATGACATGAAATCAAAAGAAATGCAAATTATTTTCATGCAAATTATATAGGGAGAAAAAAAATCTCTTTCTCTCCCCTTCTCTCAAAAATCATGCATATGTATATATGTATGTATATTATAGTTATTTTTTGAATATTCAAAACATTAAAAATTATCCACATATACAGACAGGTAAATGCTTCTATTTTATTTGGATACCCTAATTATTCAAGTTATATAACACACTTCTATCATTATTAAATATTTGCAAAGATAGTGAAGTACATTCAAAATGAGATTTAAAAATTCTCTCTAGCCTGAAAAAGATGTATGATTATTTTTAATTCTATCATTATATATTTTATCCTATTCTATTTTAATATTACTTATTATGTATTACATATTGTTTAAATGTACATATTATAAAATACATTTAAAATATATAACATTTATTTTTTTCAACATAATTTCTTTCTAATGTTTATAATTTGCCATTTTCCTTTTTATTTAAGGTCTGGTAAAATTCCTAAAGGAACACAAAAGCATTTTGCTTCACCAGATGTTTGTTGTCTATTTATCTAAGAAACTGTGGCTAAAGCATTGTTATTATAATGTTTTTCTGGAAATATCAATCCTCTCCAATCATAAGAGGTAGTGAGCACTACAGGAATCCCTCTTATATATATCTAATCTATTCCTTAAAAATGTTGATTAAAAAAATAAAAATAATAATTTGCTCCTAATCCATCTAGAACCTCCAACAAAATGCACTAAATATTTTAAATACACATGCAACCTTCCGCTGAAGATGAATGGCTTAAGTAATCAGTTCCCCTGTTGTTTAACACTTGATGAAGTCAGCACACAATGATGGTGGGGAGCACATCATGCTAATCACATTCTCTCTGCACTGCGATGCTTGAATCATATAAAAATAAGGAATGAAACAGGATTCTCAATTATTTATTGAATACAAATGATGTTGAACAAAAATAAAATAAACAATGTTAAGTAACCAGTTTTAGAGATTTTTGAAATGTCTTATTGCTTTTTCCTAAAACAATATATATGCTGGGTGAAATGAAGCAGATTGACTAACAGCCAAAAGCCAAGGACCATCACACCTCACTTGTTCACTCATCACTTTTATGGCATTGCTGAAATGAGGTGCAATCGGAGGAACGTATCTCTTGGTTTGGATTCCCTAGAAAGCAGAGCCTTAGACAGGAAGCTGGGTGCAGGCAGTTTATTTGAGAGCAAATCCCAGGAAGCAGAAGTTAGGAGGGAGGGGGGAAAATGAAAGAAGGAAGAAAGGCAATATCAAAGTGTGCTATGAAGGTCATTGCTGTGAGCAAAATGATATAATTCTCCAGAGAAGCTTACAAGAATTGTCTGCCTAAAAATGGGTGTCAAGACTTTGTTCATCACCTGTAAGAGTGCCTTGGTTGAGGGCAGACTGCCCCAGGGCTATTTGCTCCTCTGCATTTCTGGGCTGCAGGACTGCCATGAGCCAAGAACTCTGGTAGCTTCCAAGAAGCTCCTGGGTGGAAAGCAAAAAGAGTATGCCATGAGACACTGAGCACAAAACTGAACTGCTGGCCACTGCTGGACCGGCTGCAGCTGAAATCAAAAGGCCCTAAGATCATAGAAGCACAGCATCCGAAGTGTCAGCTACAACTGCATTTTACTCAAAGTTTGCACAAAAGCTTCAGATACTCATGCTGTCTCGTCTAATGCGTGATTTTTATTTCAAGTAGTTTTTAATTTGGGAGCACAGGCATTCTTGCAACACTATGATAGCTCTAAGTTTTTGAAACGTGGTGGTTTTTAATCACTGATAAACAGGAGAACTCTAACTTGAGTTTATAGAAAAGCTCAAACAGCTGTTTCAAAATTCTCTAAAATGGTTTAATTTCACCAATATTTCCTTTCACTACAATGAATTGATAAATAATTATATCATTGATATGATTTTTGTTTCTTATCTTTACAGCCCAGTAAATTTAAGTTTACTAACTTCATTCATTAAATTTTTTATTTAACTTTGTTTTTTAAAGGGTGCTACCAGCACTTCTTAATTTTATAGTGTGAAGCATCCCTGTATCACTCAACCAAGGTTTACAGTACAGAACCCCAAATAGTTTTTCTATTTACTATAGTTTTCCCAGTTTGTTTTTAATTTTCTTGTAGGAGAATTGAGATGTTCCCTAGTATCTTAGCTATCTTTATAATTTTTGAAGAACAAGATATATAAATGAAGAATATATTTGAGATTTAGATTAAAATACTCTTTTTTTTTTTTTTTGAGTTGTAGTCTTACTCTGCTGCCCAGGTTGGAGTACAGTGGCACGCTCATTCCCACTGCATCCTTGACCCGCTGGGCTCAGGCGATCCTTCTGCCTCAGCCTTCCAAGTAGCTGAAACTACAGGTATGCTCCGCCGCGCCCGGCTAATTTTTTTGATTTATTGTAGACAGAAGGTCTTACCAAGTTGCTCAGGCTGGTCTTGAACTCCTGGGCTGAGGCAATCTTCTCAGTTCAACCTCCAAGATCCTCTTTTGACGCCCTGTGCATTATTAGTATCAGCCTTTTAATGACAGGTAAATATAGTACAGAATTCATATCTGTATTAATTTTTGGATAAATATAGGTATCTGCTGAAATAAAACTATACGAAATCCAACCTTTCCAAAGATAATTAGGGTTATTATAAAACACAATCATAACTGATTGAAAAAAATTACAATTACTTTTTTTTTTTTGAGTTGGAGTCTCCCTCCGTTGCCCGGACTGGAGTGCAGTGGTACGCACCCGGCCACCGCAGCCTTGACCTGCTGGGCTCCAGCGATCCTTCCGCCTCAGCCTTCCAAGTAGCTGGAACTACAGGTGCGTGCTACCACGCCCAGCTAGTTTTTGATTTATTGTAGAGATGAGGTTTCCCCAAGTTGCCTGCGCGGGTATTGAACCTGCAGCCTCAGGCAATCCACTCACCTCAGCCTCCCAAAGTGCTAGGATTACAGACTGAGCCACCAAGCCCAGCCACATTTTTTTTTAAAGATGACTGAAAAATGTGTAAGATATTGCACCTTTAAGCCACATCTAATCATTCAAGAGGGTTTTTCTGTAGAATGCATATAATCTTAATTGGTTCCTGATGGAATAATTTTTTAAACATAAGTTTTTTCCCCAAATTATATCACATTTTAATTGAAATCCCATACTTACACAGAACATTACCTATGTAGTTTTAATGAGGAAATCCAAAGTCTTCCCTGGAATTAAATATAACATGCCCCAAATTCTCCATTTTGCATTTTCCAGTAACTTCATTCTCCAGTACAGAGTAAAAGAGAAACTTATGTTCTATAAAATAAAGTTAGCAAGAATTTTTATAGTTATATATTTTTAATCACCTTTTGAACTTAAAAAGCATTCAACAGAAAATCTCCAAGTTTTCAATAAATGTATTTTGCAGATATGTATATGTACATTTATGTGTTATGTATCTATATAGATACACTGCAAAATATTAAAACATAAATATTTTACTGAAAAAGTGATAGCTTCCCCTGGGACCTTGCTATTAGATTATATTTTAAGAACATTTTAAGTTCACGTTTGTTATAAATTGCTTAGCTTGTGACTTTCTTATTTCCCCAAAATAAAACTTTTCTTCTTGAGAGTAGAAAGTGCTTTTTTAAAAATTGGTTTTAAAACATTGTAATTTAGATAAGTTTTAGTTTCACACAGACTCTTGGCATAATCTCTTTCTTGCTATAAAGTGCCAAACAACATTCAATCAAAATTTCAAGTACTAAATCACTAAATGTACTATATATATGTACCCTGAATTCTCTGAGTATAATTTTTAATTCAGTACATTTTAATACTTTGATAATATTGTGTTTTATTTTTAAGATGATAAAAATCCTCTTATCTGTGAAACAAAAATTACCTTACAATTTAAAACATGCTGCTAATAGTTATACTTATTTACATTTCATCATCTAAGCTCCTTAATTTATAATACAGTCATTTTGATTCTTCTACCCTCTGGTCCTTCATAATTAGGCTCAATCTGGGGAGATTTACTACTATTTATGTTAGTTACAGTACACAAAATTAAATACTGGAAAGTGAAGTAATTTCATTAAAGCAGACATTAATGCAAAGGGGATTTTGGTGCATTTAATTTATCACTGGCCATTATTTCTAGGGAGTTTCCACCTCAGGGCTCAGAGACTGGAGAGATGATGCTCTGAGGGTGAGGGATCATATTAGGGCTATTTGGTAGATGCCCTCCTGCCACCTGCAGGTGCAGGAAAGAACATAAAAATATGTGAGGCCTCCTTGGTACCCAGAGGCTTTAAACTTAGGGATAAAATATGAAGAATAATGGGGTTTATTCTCGTTTCTTCAATTGCCATTTTTTAAAGGAGATATAGTTTTCCCAAAGTACTCTGGTATTCTGGTGAATAGATTGTGACCCGCAACTTCTCTGAGGAGTAAGAGTTTGATCTTAAGCTTTTGGAAATATTTTTCAGGGACCTGGAAAGTCTTCTCCCCAAGTTCTCTCCTTCCTCTCAACAAAGGTTCTTAATGAGGCTTTGCCATCTGTGGCGGGCAATTAAGAATTCTGTTTTAGTTGTTTAAGTCTCATCTTCCCAGGGACACTAAACTCCCATCTGGCCAAAATGAAATTTTTTCAGAGATGACTTACGGCATGATCTCCCAGGAGCTAAAAAGAAAAATTATAATAACATTTTAGAACACAGCCTACAAATTTACCTACAACTAACTCAATGGAAACATCTGTAAGGGTTGAGATAAGAAGTGATTAAGTTATGGAGGATAACATACATATCAAAATATACTAAATACTAAAAATAACTTTACAGATGAATTCATGTGGAATGGCAGTTTCTGATGCCATGATCTAAAAAAAAAATGCTTTCCTATCCATCAAAAAAGACTCTTAAGATGTTGTTACATGTGCCAGGATCACAGTCATACTTTGACCTACCTTATAATTACGTCTATTGCTTTGCCATGTAAAATGTACCTTATTTTGCAAAATAGCATTTGTTCTTCTTCTGAGGTCTTAACTATTTTATCCCAATAAATACTTCTGAAACCCTTGAGTTTCTTGATAAATTTAGTATAAATTTATACAATTGTTTGCTTCTTTTAAATGTTATATAAAAGTAGTTCAGCCTTTTAGTGAATTTTTAAAGTCTTAATATATAATAGAAGATTGCCACACCTGTTTGGACATGGATTAAAATATATATATATAAATCTGGGGTGTTATAATGGCCTATACCTTGAGTTAATTGCATACAGTGCCTTGAAAAGTAATTCTTTCTTACAATAATCAGACTTATTCATAACAGAAATTATGGTGCTGCCAACCAGAAGCTTGGTGAACATTTCTTAGAAGCAAACCTATTATGCTCAATATTTTAATTAAACATTCTTAGAAACATTTTGAAGTAAGCTGAGGTCTTTACACAGAAGCAGATGCTTTTCTCTGTGTCTTGTTCTCATAGCTAGCTGTTTCCTTCTCAAAAAAAAAAAAAAAAAGATAAAACAAAAAATCTCAAATTACCTGGAAATATATTTCCTATCTATGGTACCCTGTGCTTCCCAAACCAGCAAATGTTATTTTATATTACCTATACTGTGGTCATGATGCCATCCATGCCCATATAAAAATTTTGCTGCCTTGGCTGTCATAGTATTTTTTGAACATAAAAATCAAATGGCAGATGAACTGTAAAGCACAGGAAAAATGTACTGTTCTTACAACTTTTGCAGCCAAAGCTAAAGAATGGTCTAAGAGATGGTAAGATTGGGTCTCTCATTTAAAAAGTATTAAATGTGTTATGTTTCATAAGTTGTTAAGACAATTGTAGATAGGAAATAATGGAGGTATTAAAAGTCCAAATGAGGCAAGTTAACAGAAGTTAATAAGTCGCTAATATATAAAGCTATGTGTAATTTCATACTATATGTAGATACAACACAACATCTTTTGTTACAATATTTATTTTTCATCTTTTCAGTAGATATTTATTAGATATCTATGTGCCAAGCATGTTCTAAATGCAAGATTCACAAAAATGAATATAATCAGCAAAGTTTTAGTTCTCAAAGAGTTTACCTTCTGGTGAATTTAGACCAAAACAAGTGGGTAAATAGGCAGGTATTTATAGTCTGTGATTAAGTGTGATGACAAAATTCATAAGGTGATATAAGAGTTAGCAACTTGGGAGGTGTTAGGGAAAGCCACTCTGAAAATGTGACATTTGAGGTGAGACATGAAAAGTGCCAGCCAGTCAAAAACGAAGGGAAGCAATTTCTGGAAGACCCAACGACAAACACAAAGATCTTCACCACAGTTCACAAAGACAGTTAGGCCCCAGTGGTTGGAGCAGAGTGAGCAAGGGGTTGGAGGTATGTGAGATGAGGTGGCTATGTTGGCAGAGACCATGTCCTAAGTGTCTTGTGGGATGTGGTAAGGGATTTTAATACTACAAATTCAAGGGAAAGCCTTGGATGATTTTTAAGCTGGGGAAGAGAAGTATAGTCACAAGATCTTACTGAGATTTTTTAAATGTTATCCTGGCTTTTAGGGGAGAAATAATTGAAGCAGGAATGCCTGCGAGGTAATGTTTGCTAGCTGTGACAATGGAGGAAGACAGACATATGGGAGGCAGGTCTTAGAGGAGGAGGAGCAAAAGACTTCAATGGCCAAAGCAAAAGACTTAGGTTTCCCCAAGAAGAAGATGTTCTGCCTGTAAACACGAGCTTCTTCCCATGCCTGAGAATTTCAGTCCCTTCTTCCTGATACCCTGCTCTACAGATTTCAGTCTTGCCCAGCCAGTTCCACAACTGCATATGCCAATTTCTGGCAATAAATCTCTTAATATATATAAACTACTGGTTCTTTTTCTCTGATCTCACTTATACATTATCTATCTGGGATTCACAGAATAATAATTTAAACTGGCTTTTTAGATACTAAGCTACACTGGAATTACTCAGAATCAATCAAGATTCTCCTTCCTCCAAACCCACCTCTAGTAGAAAAAGTTTGTTTTGTTTCCTTCTTTAATCTATAACATGCTGTTCTTGGTCTTGAAAGCATTAAAGGCCTCCATTCACCCTGGCCCAGGCATTCACTACACAGCTGCCGACCATTCATTTCATACCGTGGGGAATCTGCAAGCAGACATCCTGGCCAGGCTTTGGTCTATTTGGTTTCCCTGTCTTTGTCAAACAGAAACTGAAGGTACCTAGGGCAAGCTAAACATCAAGGCCTCCTTCTCCAACACACTACCCTGAGAAGATTACTTTTCTATAGAAATGCCTCAAATGGATGTGGAGGCAGTCCTCAAAGTGGTCTCCTAGAGCTCAATCCATGAAGAGGAGAGAAAGTTCTCCCCCTGTCCCCTATCCCCTACCCCAACCACAGCTTGTGTAAGTTTTTCTGAAACCATCTTATATTCCTTGGGATAAAACTCACCAAGGGACTTAAGGTAGAAATAGAGAGAAAGGCTTGTGCTGCATTATTTCCCTCCTTTCTCTTCAATCTCCAAGGGCAAAAGTTACCCATTGCATGAAAGAATGGGTATTTTTCCCTCTTGTTCTTCCTGTCTGGTAGTAAGTAAACTCCACGGTCTAGTTAGCTACATTTGAATCTTTTCTCATTCAAATCTGTCAGTGATCCTATTTCATTGCTAAGTTTATGAATTACCCTCTCTGTCCCTGGGATGACAACCCACAAGGGTCCTTCAAAGAAGCAGAAAGATATATGTTCAATAATTTAAAGGAGAAATTTTTAAATGCATCACTTTGGTATTACAGGCATAAATTGGAGATATTGCAGGTTTGGTTCCAGACCACCATAATAAAGCAAGTTACATATAAAAGTTCTGTTTACACTATAATGTAGTCTATTAAGTCTGTGATAGCATTATGTCTAAAAAAGTCTATATCTAAATTAAAAAGTACTTTATTGTCCAAAAATGCTAATGTTCATAGGAACCTTCAGCAAGTCATAATCTTTTTGCTGGTAGAAGGTCTTGCCTCCATGTGATGTTGATCAGTGTGGTGGTTGTGGAAGATTGGGTGGCTGCAGCAATTTTCTGAAATAAAACAAGAAAGGTTGCTGCATCAATTGACTCTTTCTGTCACAAAAGTAGCATGTGATGTTGTTTGATAGCATTTTACCCACAGTATAACTTTTTTCAAAATTGGAGACAATCTTAAAACTTGTTGTTGATTTCTCAACTAAGGTTATGCAGTATTCTAAATCCTTTGTTGTTGTTTCAACAATGTTCACAGCATCATCACCAGAAGTTTTGTTCTCACGAAATCACTTTCTTTCTCATACATAAGAAGCAACTCCTTATCCATCCAAGTTTTTTCATGAGATTGCAGTGATTCAGTCACATCTTTAGGCTCCAGTTCTAATTCGAGTTCTCTCGCTATCTTTACCATATCTACAATTACTTTCACCACTGAAGTCGTGACCCCTCAAAGTCATCCATAAGGGTTGGAATCAACTTCTTTCAAATTCTTAATATTGATATTTTGACTTTCTCCCCTGAATCATTAATGTTCTTACTGACCAGTAGGAGGGCAAATCTTCTTCAGGTTTTTAATTTACTTTTCATATATCCATCAGCAAATCACTAAATTACAATTACAAAATGTAACTCTTAAATAATAAGATGTGAAATTAAAAATTACTCTTTGATCCATGGGCTACAGAACAAATGTTGTATGAGCAGGCATGGAAACAACATTCATTTCCTTGTACATCTATATCAGAGATCTTAGACGAGCAGGTGCATGTCAATGAGCAGTAATATTCTGAATTTTGTTTTCTTCTGAGCAGTAGTTCTCAAAATTGAGCTTAAAATATTCAGCAAGTCATGCTGTCAATAGATGTGCTATCATCCAGGCTTTGTTGTTCAATTTATACAGCACAGGCAGAAGTAGATTTAGCATAATTCTTCAGGGCCCTAAGGTTTATGGAATGGTCAGTGAGTACTGGATTCAACTTAAAGTCACCAGTTGCCTTAGACCTTAAAGAGTGAGTCAGCTTGGCTTAGAAGCTTAGAAACCAGGCATTGACTTTTCCTCTTTAGCTATGGAAGTCCTAGATGGCATCCTCTTTCAACATAACACAACTTCATCTACATTAAAATATTTTGTTTATTGTAGCCACCTTCATCAATTATTTTAGCTAGATCTTCTGGATAACTTGCTGCTTCACTTTGTGTTTTTATGCTATAGAGATGACTTCTTTCCTTAAATGTCATAATCTAACCTCTGCTAGCTTCCAACTTTTGTTCTGTAGCTTTCTCACTTCTTTCAGCCTTCACAGAAGTGAAGAGACCTAAAACCTTAATCTGGACTTGGGTTTTGGCTTAAGGGAATCCTATAGCTGTTTTGATGTATTCAGAACACTGAAACTTTCTCCATAACAGCAGTAAGGCTATTTTGCTTTCATATCATTCCTGTGTTCGTTGGAGTAACACTTAAAATTTTCTTTAAGAACATTTTCTTTGCATTCACAACTTTGCTAACTTTTTGGCATAAGAGGCCGAGCTTTGAACCTATCTTGGCTTTCCTTCTTATCTGTGGCCTTGTCCTCAAGCTTAGGATCCTTTTAACATGACTTTATTACATTTTAAGCATCAATGTTATTGTGGTTATCTTTCCATTCTAATATAGTAACAGGTACATAGAAGGTTATTAAAATATACATAATGTGTAAATAAAATATTAGGTCTATCTTCCCCTGTAGAGACTTTATTTAGAACAACACACATGAGGAAATTTCAAATTTAAAAAAAGATTTTTTTCTTTCCAATTATGCAAACACTAATTGAAATGCAGAATAGCATTTTATTTAAAATAAACTGCATTAGTCAGTCCAACAGATTATGACAACATCTAGTGTCTCCACTCCAGTGTCTTTTTGTCCTAGGCTTCAAAAAAACTCTGCTATGACTCTATTTAATATTGACTGAAATATGTGTAGTAATGAGGCGTGCCAAGGTCAAGCTCAACCACGTTGTATTTGGAGCTTACCGCTTCAAATTCAATTTGTGTGCTAAGTTCCTGCTTGACTCTACAGAATCTAAACTCTTCTAATCCCAGGTCTTTATTTCCTAAAAAAACACTGATAAAATATTTTAAGACTCTATCAGATCATATCAGATGGTTAGATATGATGACAAAAGCACAAGTGATAAAAGCAAAACAATTGACAGATTAAATTTAATCAAAATAAAAACTGCAGTTCTTTAAATGATACCATCAAGGAAGTGACAAAACAACCAACAGACTGGGAGAAAACATTCTCAAATCATATATCCAACAAGGGACTTGTGTTCAGAATATAAAAATAATGCCTACAATTCAATAAAAAAAAAAAACACACAACTGAAAAATGAACAAAGTGTTTAATACTTATTTTTGCTTAGAAGATACACAAATGGTTAATAAGAACATGTAAAGATGCACAGTATCATTGGTCACTAAGAAATGCAAATCAAAACCACAATGAGATACCACTTCTCATCGGTAATAATGGTTATAATCTAAAAGACTGAACATTACAACTGTTGGGGAGGATTTGGAATAAGTAGAACCATCATACACTGTTGGTGAGAATGTAAAATGGTACAACCAGTTTGGAAAACAGTTCAACAGTTTCTTAAAAAGTTAAGCACGTTATATGAAATAGCAATTCCACTTTTACTTAGGTATCTACCAACAAGAAATAAAAATGTATGTCCACACAATGACTTGTACATGAATGCTCATAGCAGCATCATCACAGTATCTCAGTTCATGAACTGCTGAATGAATAAACAAAAAATGGTAATCTATACAATGGAAAATGACTTGGTAATTAAAAGGAACATACAGACAGACCTCAAAAACATTATGCTCAGTGAAAGAAATTCAATGCACACACACACACACACACACACGCACACACACACAGGTATGGTTTCATTTATATGACATGCCTAATAATGGTAAATATAGAGAGACAGAATCTAAATTAGTGTTTACTTAGAGCTGAAGTAGGAATGGATAGTGATTGTAAATGATCACAATCTTTTGAGAGTGATGGAAATATTTTAAAATGAAATTGTATTAATGATTGTATACCTTTGTAAATGCACTAAGAACCACTGAACACTTAAAATGAGTGAATCTCGTGGGATATGGAATATATTTCAATGAAACTCTTAAAAACAAGGTAAGTGTGATGCTGATGAAAAGAGAACATTAATATCTTAAATATATAATAACTAATTCACAACATATCATCTCCTCAATCAACTTTCAGTATTACCTTGGCAATTAGACATTGATTAAGAATTGTCCTGAACTAAATATTGTTTTCCATGCAAAATGTTCAAGACCCAATATCCACCACAGCATTGAATTTACATACCTAAGTAAACTTTAATTTTGGAGGTGATATTGGAATGATAAAAGATACACTGATTTATGCTTTAAGTTTGTCAGTAGGTGAGAGTTTAACCACATAAATTCAGTCATCTATAACTTTGAATAAAGATAACTTGAAATGGCTAATTGTTTTCTTAAAACATTTTCAATATAATTCAACAGTTACTAATTATCAGACTATTATGGACAGGAATTGTATTTAAAAATTCTTCTTAACACATATACATACACATACCACAGCCATAAAAGTAAAACAAGTTTTCTTCAGCTTGTCAGTATGCATCGAATCTGATAAAGAATCAACATGGTAAATGAACATCGTTTGAACTTCATTTGTGTACATACAGAACATTCACTGCTGGGCTTCTTTTTCTTTCTTCCTGACAGAAGCTTTGCAGAACAACACAAAACATGGTTTTCTATTAGTCTCTGTTTTTCTCAACCAGGACATGTTTAGATGACATAAAATGATAATTCTAGCATTGCTGGTCACACTTATAGGAATATACCTTCATGCAGTCTCTGAGCTGTGCTTCCTGCTCCCTTACCTAGCTGCTCATGATGCGATTTAAGATATTCTTAGAAGAAACCCCACTAACTTCCTACAGAAACCACCCTGGGTGGTGAAACCTGGTGACTCCCATTAGGATCTGAGGTTCTTTCAGACAGTAAAATCTTCCTTAAGCGGAAACCCTGTAGTGTCTAACAAACACAGGTGTACCATCATTTTAGTATTCAGGATGTGAAGTAAATACCTCCCTAAGCACACAAGTCTTTTTATGAGGAGCACATGGTTACTCAAAGACACACTTCTAGTCATGATCTTCTACTGCTATCAGTGCCTAAAACATCTTTCCTTTGCTCTCAGGAGACACAGGAGACCCCAGAGGGAGAGCTGAGATTTCAGACTCTTTTTGAATATGTTGATCAGTCATGGTATGCAGGCACAGGCGCTGTAAGAATGTGGTAGGTTGGCTAAAACTATATGTTTGCTTAATTCTGAGTTCGATGAGATCATTTTTGTCATCTTCCCTGTGCTTTCTGTATTTTCCAAAGAACTTCTAGCTTCCAACAACACCCTCTTTCTTCCCATTGGAAATGGAAACACGTCCTCTGCAGGAATTTTCCACTTAGCAGTTCCTGCTTCCCTAGCTGGGGCCTCAGCACACCAGCCTGCAATGCTGTATTTCTTTCCACTGCAGTTTGACATTTTTGAGCCAGCACAATGCGTTGTATTCAGTCATTCTAATCCCCCACTTCTACATTACTTTTTTTTTTTTTAATAATGCATACGTTCGAGCAATTTCAGAGAGAAAGAGCGTGCAAAAGCTTTTCGGCAACATTAAATTAGTTATGTCACAGAATCATCAGACTCTTGGAGTCATCCTCACAACCTCCCATCCCCACCCCATTTCATAATTTCCCCGTTTCCCAGCCCCCTTCCTTGTCCTTCTGGTAAACACATTAAAGACAAACCTCATGGTCCATATTCTTTGCTTGCAATTGTTTGTCTTTGCAAATGATTTCCTTTGAATAATATTTACAAACTATACATCATTGCCTGACATGATGATAAGAGGGGACATAGATTGCTTATAATCTCAGCCGTAAACAAGAAACGGGGACGTGAGCTTGAAAATGTGTTCAGCGCCCTGTCTGGAAGCAGCCGCATTAGCAAACGCTCACAGTTGACTCGGAGCTGGGTTGCACTCCCAGCCTCCCTCCCAAGCACTGCAGTCTGAGGACCAAAACGCAAACCCAGGGAGTCCGCAGGGCAATCCCAAGTCCCTGGCGGGGGGAAGGGAAACCGAGGAATTTGGCAGGGGGAGGTCAGCAAAAGGTTGCAGCCAAAGGAAAACAAAGCTTGCCTTCTCGAAAGCAAAGGGTAGAACCCGCGAACACAGATGCCGGCAGGAGCCGGCTTCCGGGGCGGCCGGAGAGAAGGAGCCGGGTGGAGGGGCGGGGCGGAGCCTCCCCTGTCTGGCCGGGTGGTAGCTTCTCAGACAGCGAGGGCCCAGGGGGTCACGCTCGCACAGTGGAGGGTGTCTCAAAAGGAACTGGGATTCTGCAGTGAGGGGAGGCGGGAGGAAGAGGGGAATTTGTTCTAGCTGGGAGGGTGGGCCCCAGGAAAAAAAGAAGAAAAAGAAGAAGTAGATTGATGCTTTGCGGGACACCTAGGGTATTTCTTTCAGGGGGTATTACTTCCACTTTTAGGCAGGAACAAGAGCTGGGAGGAAAACAGCAGCAAGGGCTGACAGCTCCGAGGTGATCAAAGGGGACAGCGTGAACGGCTTGCTCTGCCAGTCATTTATTAGAAAGAGAGGGGTGCTCCTGGGCCATGCTGGCGGGGAAGAGGGATTAAGATCAAATAAAAAGAGATCGGACTGACTCCTTTATGCAGAATTTAAAAACCCCGCATATATATGTATATATATATGTATATATATATATATTTAAATAATGCTATCCACTACAAGATCCGCTCCTTCCCATAGACACCTCCTTCCACTCCCCCCCGTGCGTGTGTGCTTCGCGCGAGCGAGCGCGCGCGCACACACACACACACACACACAAGCGCACACACACACACGTGCTCGCGCATTCCTAGCACATGTAAAGAAAGAAAATTCCACCCTTTCTTTCCAAATGTTGTCACCTCTGCTTTCTCAGTGCTTGGAATATCACATGATAGATTATCTATTGAAGAACATTTTTGTGCAGAGACAATTCCCTTTGGGGAAAGTAGCAAACTTTGTGAGCCTGATTAAACCTTAAAGTTTAAAGCACGCCTGGGATTTGGGAAGAATTTGCTTTCTATGGATAGATAATAGGGCAAGGTGTTAAAATGCAGATCACTGGTGCAAGAGATCTCCTTTCTTAGAAACAATGATCTCCAGCAGTTTCAGGAATGATAGCAGAGAAGGTCTACATGTAGAAGAAATCAATACCGGCCTTCAGTATTAACACAGATATTGATCTCACAACAAATACATGAGAATGGTAAGTGTCTGCCACCCCCCCCCCATAAAGTTCAGTTTCTTTAGTTAGTGAAATATGATCTTTAAACCCAGAGACACAATGAATCTATTAGCAGCTTGGATGAATTGGCGACTACTTTCTCATGTGATAATAATTTTATTTTACCTGCGATTCAGCTACACACATACACACACACACACACACAAGCACCCCTTTATCAGCTACAGCTTTACAAGAAAAAAAAACACAACAAACTTTTTTTTTTTTTGAGATGGAGTCTCACTCCATCGCCCAGGCTGGAGTGCAGTGGCACACTCACCCACCGCCACCCCAGTGTCAACCTGCTGGTCTCTGGTAGCAAACTAATTTTTACCCAGATTTACAATTTGAAATCTCTACATGCGAAATCTTATATGTAATTATGAAGTATATCAGGACAGTTCAAGTTTATTTTTTTTTTTTCTTCTTACTAACGAGAGGAGAAAGGAAGAAACTGGATAGGCAGACAGATTAGGATGAGTCTTGGAAAAACTTCCTCTGTAAGCCCCAGGGACTAGAGTGAGCTCACCCATCTCCAAGTCCTGGACTTCCCCTTTCGCACTTTTTCTTGATTAGTCTTTCCAACACTCTCCTGATCGGTGCATTCCAATCCCACACCATGGTGCCTCTCTCTGATTGGTGCTACCGCCAACAAATCAGCACACTCTCCAGACTATATAAACTCCTGACTGCAGAGGCAACTTCCGCAGCCCTCTTTCGGGTATCGTTACTGCTTTTGTGAGCTTATCTAGCTTCTAATAAATTTCTACTTACTCTCTGGTGTCCCTGTCTCTCGTTATTCCTGGTCATGAGAGGAGAAGCTGTATCTGCTGAACTAGAAGAGCTACTGAACTACAAGAACTGCACATGCTGAACCTGAATAGCTGGACCAGCAAGTTCAAAGAGCTTGAGCACTCCTTGGGGGCCTGCCTGCCAAACCGGCAGAGCTGTGAACACTTTTGGGGGCTCAGCTCATCGACTTCCAGAGCTAAGAGAGCTGTAACACTCCTTGGGGGCTCGGCAGCTGTTAGTATCCCCTAATTCTCGGGTGCTACCATGTTCCCCTATCCGGATGCCACCTTGTGACCCTCTGGCTGGCAGTGGAGTTCTGGGAAAAGCAACATCCCTGGGACCCGGCTGGCCAACTCTCAGGATGAAAAAACTGCATAACTACGAGATAAGGCGTGCATTGTTTTCCTTTAAGAGGTCATCACGTTTACTGTTTTCTCTAATATTAGGGAGATTTTTAATAGCTAGTGTTTTTTCTTTCCAATTGTATAAGAATATATTTTATTGTAGAATATTTCCATAACACAGCGCTACACAGATTAAACAATGAAATTCTCTTATGAATTCCTGCTTCCCCAAATTAGTTCCTTTTCAAAAGTATGCTTACACTTCTCCACTGTTATGCTGTATCCACCTAGCCTTGTAAAAAATTTTTACATGCATATGTGTAGATGTATACATTTTTAAAACTATAAATTTAATCATACTGTTTTATTCTGTGAAGCAATTTTTTTTCACTTACTGTACCAAAGAAATCTTAAAAAAAAAATCAAGGCCTATCTCATTTTTTGAACTACTGCATACAATTTTATGATCCATTTCATTACATTACTGATACATAATTAGAATAGTTCCAATTATTAAATATTATAAATAATGCAGAAATTGACATTCTTAGGAATGCATCTTTGACCATACATGCTAGTACTTTTATAGGCTAGATTGCATTTAAACTGACAAGTGAAATGGTGTTTGCATTTTTGATTTATAGACACTACCAAATCGCTCTCACAAACAGCAAAAACAATGTGTATTCCCACAAGCTATAGACGTCTAGACTACTATTTAACACACTCTCTCAATCACTATTTACCATCAATTAAAATGCAATGTCAATATTTTGAAAAAAAATCCTCCCTTTTTTTCTCATTTTCATTTTCCCATTACTTCTGAGGTTGAACAATTCTTATATTGGCCATTTGTATTTTTTTTTTCTGTGAATTGACTGTTTATACATTTGCCCCATTCCTTCTTTGGATCTTTCTTCTTCTTTATGATTCCAATAAATTCCTTACATATAATGAGAACTTTCATTTGTTTTATGTAGTGTGAATGTGTCTCTCAGCCTGTTGTTTATCTTTTATGTTTGATTATGGAAACTTCATTTGACATTTGAATGAATAATTTGTATGTATCCAAATCTGTCATCAATTTCTATTATTGTCTACAGGTTGTGTCCTGATTAAAATTTAATAAAGAATATATTTTTATTCCAGATGGCAGATTAGCTTTGTAAAACGGTTTTTATTTCTTTAAGATCATTTTACATTACAATAAGTGTACATTTATTTGTACAATGAACCTATGGGATTCTGAATTCACTTGCTAACTTTACCAAAGCACCGCATATATCTATCTTCCACTGCACTAACCTAAGACTGCCTAGAAATGGACTCCACAGATATCTGTGGATTGAATGAAGGGGAAGAAAAAACATCAGCATAACGGCTTATTAAATGAAAGTCATCAGGTCTTCTTGGATTTCTGGAGCATTAATGTACTCAAGACTGATTTTCTCATAGGTCTGTATGATGTAAGCCATTCTCAAAGGTAATAAATCATGATGTCTTTCTCCTAGAGTGGTAGACACTTCTTCTTTATAAAATTGGACACAAAATGTCATTTGACGGAACAGATCAGTATTTACATCCAGGCCTAACACCTACATGGCCTATGGCAGGGACTGCCACAGGATGTATTAACTGGGAAAATTTTTAAAATCTAGGTTATTAGCATCATCCCAGATACCCTGAATAACAACCTTAGGGACTGGGGATCTGGGATTTATATTTTTGGACACTTGCTCAGTGAGTAGCATGAGAAATCAGCTTCTCCTGTTTATTTAAAAAAATGTAGAAATCTTTGGTTTCTCTCTGACATGGTTTTTCTCTCCCCTCATCACATGGAATGAATGAATGCATCCTATTGACTTTACTTCTGAAATGTCTTTCTTTTTTTTTTTTTTTTGAGTTGGCGTCTCACTCTGTCGCCCAGACTGGAGTGCAGTGGCCGCTTATGGCCACTGCAGCCTCGACCTGCTGGGCTCCGGCAATCCTTCCACCTCAGCCTTCCGAGTAGTCGGAACTACAGGCTCGCGCTACCACGCCCGGCTAATTTTTTTGATTTATTGTAGAGATGAGGTTTCATCTGCCTAGGCGGGTCTCGAACCCGCGGGCTCAGGCAATCCACTCACCTCAGCCTCCCAAGGTGCGGGATTACAGGCTGAGCCACCGAGCCCGGCTTGAAATGTCTTTCAATTTATATTGTCCTTTCCATTATAGCTGCCACTTCTGTATTTCAGTTCTCTATAGTCTCCTTTTGACAAATTATCTCTTAAGTTTTTTTTCTCAATTGTACTCATCTTAATTTATTCCAGACATTTTTGTCAAATTTAGTCATGACTACCTGCAAACTGACATTGAATATCTACACTCTTGTCATGCACTGGGTAACTTTGTAATTCTACCTCGACCTACTTTTCCAGGTCATCATGATCTACCCTGACCCCCTTTTTCTTGTCTAAGTTGTCAACTCCACATTCCAGCTGAAGGCCTCCCTTCTACTTTCCTATGGTGGAGTCATGTCATATAGAAATCCCAACGACTAAAATGCCCTTCCCGTCACTATGGCTTCTTACTCTTTAAGACTCAAGTGCCCTTTCCTTTGTGAATTCTTTTCTCCAATTAACTCTTCGTTTTTCTTATAGTCACATGTTTCAAATTACTTTCTATTCTGTTATTCTTATCAAAGCCTCTATTACTGCTGCACATTGCTGTCTCCCACACTAGGTTGTAAATTCCATTTCTTAGTAAACATTTGGTTCACAGTACCTAATCGTGTCTTTTACAAACCATAAACACTGCACACATGTTAGATGAAATGACATAGGTAACTTAGATATATCCAGTTAGTCTATATAAATGATAATTTACAAAGACTGTGCTTTATGATTCTTGGTTTGCAACACAGCTAATTTAGATATTACTCTTATAAAATAGTTAAACTTTTAATTCCATTTGTGTCAAACATTAGATCAGACTTACTACACTAATAGCATGTCTACTCTTAAACAGCAAAAAGAGATGAAGAAATAAATACTTTGTATATACTCTCAAGGATTAAAGAGACAAAATATGGAATAAGTCAATTATATTAAAGTTGGGTTTTATCATTTTTAATGTTATGACATGTAAACAATTGACTTCATAATAATTTATTGAATGGAATTATAATGTAGAAGAACTTGGAGATAAAAGTCCGTTTCTTTATACAGGAAGAATAAATTCGAGTTAGAGTAGTATAAGTTCATTATTTTTTTTAGTATAAAATCAGATGATTTTCTAATAGATATGAAATTCTAGAATAAATGGCAATATTTTAAGTGTCATAGTATACTAAAGTTAGAATTAGTGAACTGAGGTTGAGTTCCTAATTGGTTGTTTATGAAATCTGAGTACCTTACAGACCTTTTCTCTCTCATCTGAATTGCTTGATTATAAAACGAAATGCTTCTTCTACTGCACAACTTTATTTTCAACATTAAATGAGGTAATGTGTATGAAAATGCATTATAAACTATAAATTACAAGGTAAATATGACTTATCTGACTTTAAATCAGCAACTAAACTCAAAGATGAGGATGGGACAAGCTTAAGGGCTGTAGACTTCATTTCAGCTTTGCTTGACTCATCAATAATTTTTTATACCACTAATAGTAATATAGATGCTCTTTGGAAATTTAGGGAACATCTCACCTCACAAAATAGAATTCCAAGTCCTTCCAAGAGTTTCTTGAGGAACAACAACAACCAAAATGATATCGGTTTTGTGAGAAAGAATAAGGAATCATTGATCCAGAAGTCTCGGTGTCTCAATACAGTCAAAGAACAAATATCCTAAAGCAGAGGGAATGTGAAGGTCATAGGAAAAGAGGTCAAGGAATAGAGAGTCTAAGACAGAGTTTTCTGACTTCAATGTGTGTACCAAGCACCAGGATCTTATTAAAATTTGGTTTCTAAGTCAGTAGGCCTGCAGCGGGCTGAGGTTTTGAATTTTTTGAAGCTCCTAAGTGATGCCAATGTTGCTAGTCTATGGACCATACCTTAAATATGAAGAGACCAGAGCATTTTATCACTTGCATGTGTGGAAATTAAGTCACCTTGGATAGTGCCAGTATGTGGGGTGTAGAATAATACCGTGAAGAATGAGCCAGCATCTTTGTGAGACAGTTATAGGGACTTCATTAGCTGGTAGAAATAAAGAAAAGTAGAGAACATTTACAGTTAGCAAGAGTTTCCAAAGAGTGAAGAATGAAAGCTCTGGTAGTGATAAAAAAGGAAAATGTTGATTCTTCTGAATTACTGAATCACCTAAGTAAAGGAAAATAAGTGGTTGCCACTAGAGTAGCAAGTTATATCCTTAGAGGTGGGTCAGGTTTCAGTTTAAGTAAGGAAGAACTCAGTATATTGTGTGAAGAATTTTGAGGACTTTGGAAAGTTTGTTGAGAGAAGGTTGTCCTAGGACAATGCCACCTCCTCTCAGGCAGCCCAAATCCAATGACTGGTTGATAAGTGTGTTTGTGTGTGCAGGGAAGTACATTTCAAAGACCCTATTTCTCCCACACATCTTCCTGAAGATGGATTCATTTTCTTTAATAGGAGAGATAACTCACCACTGATAATGTCTGATAAATTTTGCTTCTTATGTTGTATCGAGGTGGCCTATCACAGGTGAATAAGCTTTTTGTGCAAGGTAAAAGTTAAGATGTCTAAAATTATGTGTATATAATAAAAACCTGATATAAGACCAACAAATATATGCCTTTTTAATATAATGTAATTTTTACTGTATGTGACCTTAAAAAATTATTTTAATGCAGTTGCACAGCCATTTTTATAGTTTATTACATATATTTAATAAATTATAGCATTTAGGTAATATATTTACAATGTATGTTATACATACATTTATATACATATTACATATAAATCTATCTTAGGCCAAAAATTGCCACATATATATATATAGAAGCACAGATACCTAATTTAGATATCCCTGCAAATATTTCTTCAAAATAGATTTTTTTACATATTATATTTATACAGCATAAGTATATTAAACTTATGAGAGTACAGGTTTATGTCACTGGTTCTAAAATCATTCACTATTTTATCAATATTTAAAAAACAAATGGGTTTTTTTTAGTATTTCATTCAGTGCCTCTTTTAATGCACAATTTTGTTAAATGTCAGTTTTAACATATCTGTCATAAGTAGCCGTCTTGGAACTAAGTTAGGTTAAAATCTCTATTCTTGGAGCAAAAGTGCTCAAGGAAAGAAAAGTCAAAATGTTATTTATTTATTTTTTTTGGTAGAAATACTAGATTTGGGATCAACTTTTCTTTGCTTTTTATCCTGTCAAAATATGAACCTATATATCATTTGAACAGGCATAATATAACTATTCTTTGACAAACCAAACTTTTGAAAGCTAAACAGCTTTCTGGGAAAACAAAGGATATAGACAAAAGCATAGTAAATGTATTTTCCTCCCCAGAGAGCATGATGATAAATTATTGACCATACTCTGTAAAGGTAATGTTGATGTTCTGCCAGCTTCAGATTCTATATTTGCTCTAATTCCAGGTCTCACTCATGGTAGTTATCACTCAAGGTCTACATATGTTGAGAATGGAGGCAAGTGACATGAATCAGAGAGATATAATGAAAAACCTGTTAATTTCCTGGCCCTATAGCCTCCCAGGAAGACTTGTGATTAAGTAGTTTGAGTAGACTGCAATTGTGTGGCACTTCATCAGGCACCATGGAGCCTATCAGAGGATAAAATATATTCTCTGCCCTCAACAGGTTTATGATCTATCAGTAAGATAAAGTAAAACACATTAACACCAAGGAACACTGTGGTGATGCTGTAGAGGTTTTTTGTTTGTTTGTTTGTTTTATACGGGCTTGGTGGCTCAGCCTGTAATCCCGCGCCTTGGGAGGCTGAGGTGAGTGGATTGCCTGAGTCCGCGGGTTCGAGACCCGCCTGGGCAGGCGAAACCTCATCTCT
>CAUYQG010270466.1:0-26222 GCA_963574415.1 Tarsius wallacei | reverse complement strand
AACTCCCTGGAATAGACATTTTATGTAATTTATGCTGAATAGTTTATTTTAGAAACAAAACAATATAATTGTACATGTTTTTAATAACAGTCATAAAAGCAATTTTTGTCAAGAAATCATGCTTTCATTTTGCTTTTTTTTATTTCCAGTTGGAATTTCACTTGTCACCCAGGCTGGAGTGCAGTGGCACGCTCATGGTCACAGCAGCCTCGACCTGCTGATCTCAGGCAATCCTTCCACCTCAGCCTTCCAAGTGCCACCATGCCCAGCTAAGTTTTTGATTTATTATAGAGATGAGGTCTCGCCAAGTTGTCCAGGCTGGTCTCGAACTTGTGGGATAAGTCAGAATAATAATCAATTCCAGGTAAGCATGGCTTTACTGGAATGTGAGTGAGCTACTCAAAGAGGGTGACCAGATGTCTACTGCTAGTGAACTCTCATGATGGTACATATGCTCCCTGTGGCACACGGTAAGATGATAATGAGTTTTCTTTTCTTTTTTTTTAATTATAAAGATATGGGGTACAATTCAAGGTTAGGTATACAAATGTTGATTGCAGGTACCCTTGTTGATGAAGTATGCCCCTCCCTCCCCTAGCAGTTTCCAACTGCCAATCCCACCCCCCCCTCCGCTGACAGTTTCCCACTACTGCCAATCGCTTTCTTGTAGTATTATAATTGTTTAAGGTCTGCTTATGAATGAGAACGTATGGTACTCTGTTCTTTGTTTCTGTGATAGATCACTGAGTATGATCGACTCTAAATCCATCCAAGTTGTTGCAAAGTCCATATGTCTGTCCTTATTTATGACTGCATAATATTTCATTGTGTCTATGTGCCACATTTTTTAATCCAATCCAGTTTACAATAGATATAAATAGTACATTTCAAGGAGACAATAATTTTACAATTTAAAACACAATGGCAAATGGTGTAATATCTAAAAAATGACCTAAGAAATAAGAATAGTCAACTTTGTTAATATATACTGCATATTGTTGTATTATAAATTATTTCACAGAAATTTCAAACCACAGTACCAGACTCCAGAATGGTAGTGATTATTAACTTCCAGATTTCTTTCTTTTTTTTTTTTTTTTTGAGAAAAGAGTGGAAAACTAAAAATCTTTAAATGGCACATAGAGAATTATAGAACTAAGATAAATACTGATATAAAAATATAAAAATTATCCCAACTGTAACTTTTCCTTGATGTACTTAGTCAGAAAATTAAACATTAATGGCTCCAAACTAAAAGAATTCTGTAGAAAACCTGCCTGAGATACACACAAGTGATTTAACAGAAGGATAATAGCTTAGAAGTACCTTCTTCAAGAATCTATATTATTATAATATAATAATAGTAATATTATTATAAATGCAGCATCTGAGTATAATATTTCCAAGCATTATCATTGTTGATGAAACAAACACACCCATGCATACACTCACACACACACACATAAATCCACACACACACACATGTTTACACAAATTCCCACAATAGAGGACATCTGTCTCATATTAAGCATCTGTTTCCAAACATCTGTTTGTGTCAGTTAAAAAAAAAGCTATTATTTTAATAATTCCTGATCGTACTTTATTTTCTCTCCTTCATTGATGTAGCAATCCTTTCAATAATGTGCTGCTGCTCTTCGGTGATATGGTAAATCTTTTCTTCACAGGAAATGGAAGACTTTGTCCAGAGCTCTGGAGAAAATGGTATTGTGGTGTTTTCTCTGGGGTCATTAGTCAGTAACATGACAGAAGAAAGGGCCAATGTGATTGCTTCAGCCCTCGCCCAGATCCCACAAAAGGTTAGATAAAGTGCCTCAATGGTAGAAAACCACAAAGTTCATCTGTCAAACTCTGTAAAGAGTTCAATTGTAAAAATTTCCTACCCCAAAGTTGAACTGTTAGAATAGTTCTAATTATTTTAGATATCGGTTTAAAAACAAAAATGTACAAAAAAGATTCTTAAACAGTACAGAGTATATTTTTGATTGATGATGACGTTGGCATGAACATTGCAATCAGAAAGAAATATATTTTTTAAAGTGTAGGTGAGGTTTAGATATTATCATAGTATTACAAGTAGGCACATAGAAATCACCAAATTCTGTCCTGTCATTTTATTTTATTTTTTGTTCAGGATTCTGGAAGGCACTGTACACAGTGCAGATTTTATCAAAAAGGAGTTAAATTGTAATGGTCAATTTAATTTGCACTAGCAAAATAATAAGAAACAGGAATGAAAAAGTCTGAAATTCATCATGCAGTTTATACTTGCCATGTAATCTGACCTCTTATACATTGTACATTTTGAAATAGGTCTATTCATAAACTCTTCAGAGTATTATACAGGAAAAGAAGGAAGGAAGGGAGAGAGGAAAGGAGAGGGAGGGAGGAAGGAAGGAAAAAGAAAAAAGGAAGAAAAGGAGGAAAGGAAGAAGAAGTAGCCTGGGTTCATAAACTACTAGAACAGGATTCCACCCAGCCAGGCTGATTTAGGGAAAAAGAAAAACTGTACTGACCTTACCAACATCTGAAGCACAATGACGCAAGACAAAGCGTGAAGAGGAATCTCACCCCTGTGCATTATAAAGGTGTGGCATCACAAGGACTCTATCCGATTGTCTCCTCCCAACTCAGAAAACAGAATGAAAGACAGAATGCAGTCAGTAGAAGGAAGTCAGGCATGGGAAAAAGTTCAGACGACCTTTTCCATAATACATGTTAGAAACTTATTTTCTAATATATAGAATACATCTGGAATCTTTGTGAATTACTTTTTGGTTTCCCATCTGATATAGTGTTCTTCTAAGGACTTATGCTAATTTTTTGCCCAATGCAAAGATACTTTAACACTCAAATGAGAAATTGAAGATCAACACTGTAAATTACACTTCAATTTATGTGGATTGCTTTCAAGTTCCAAACTCAGTACCTTTAGAATAAAAAGCCTTGACTGTAGCAGAATATCTTAATAACTGTTGTCAATGCTCTGTAGTGCATTAAGTGTTCATGATCAACAAGCAAAATTTAGCAAAATGTAATTTTGATTTTTTCAACAGCGGTTTTTGACTTATGGTAACAGCAGACTCTTTCTTTCTACATTGTAAAAAAAAAAAAAAATCCAAAGTTGTCAATACTGATAGTACTCTGGATGCATGTTAAAAATTGCCACTTCAAATTTTCTTGGAAATAGTGTCTAATTATTCATAATCTAAAAGAAGTTATATAGTTACTTAAGCATCATTAATTTATCTCCTACGAGTAGTTAATTTCGTAGCTTTGCTTTTCAGTAGACCAAAAATGTCAAACTCTAATATAAAAACTTGTATACAATAGCTATAAGCACACTACTTCCAAAATTACTCAAAAAGATACAAAAAGACTAATATTAAATGTGGAAGATGAAAACTAATATAGAATACATAAACAAAATAAATATATAGGCATTATTAGTTATTCCTTTTTTGCACTAGAATTGTAATAAATGCTTAACATTTCAAAAAATACTTCACTTGTTCATCAATAATCTAATTTTTCTAAGCTACTATGCTTGAAACGTCATGATTTCCTTATATATCCAGCTGATCATAAAAGTAAAGACATAAAATGTGGATATTCTATTTACATCAGACTTTTAGTAATTCTCATTACTTTTGTTCACATTTTTATCTTTTATATGAAATGGGTTTAACTAGATGATTGTTAATCTCTTTAGAGTTCTAAAATACTATAATTTTGTTGTTCCACTCTTAGGACAGGGTACTTTCTTTACCTTAACAGGTTCTATGGAGATTCAATGGCAAGAAACCAGACACTTTAGGACCCAATACGCGGCTGTACAAGTGGATACCCCAGAATGACCTTCTTGGTAAGATACCGGAAAAAAAATGCTGAATATGTGAGTGACAGCCAGTTAGAGTGGTAATACTTCAACATGAAACAATGTTACTGAACATGTATTATTCAAAAACTCAAGAAACAAAACCTAACTACTTTATGTTTACATTCCATTTTTAGGGGAAAAAAGATAAATTTAATAGTATTTTAATATAAACACACTTTTTTTCTTAATGGCCAGAATCATAGTATCTTTATTGGTGTGATTACCTCTCACAGAGAATATTACAATAACTTCCTAGATCGGCACTCTGTCTCCTATTTCTACAACTTTACATCTGTCCTTACCTCTCCTGACAAATTGTTTCAAATGACACTAAAAATAACAGTTTTTCTTCAATCACCAGTGACTCAGCAATTCCTTGGTAATAAATCCCCAATGCTTATCATGAAGTGGTAACATATTTCATGATGAAGTGTGACCTGCCCTTCCTCTGATTCTGGCATCCCCACAATCCCACTCCCTGTTGCCCTAAACTCCCCATGTATCAGGCCCAGTGACTGTACGGTTTCTTTAGAGAATGTGTTCTTACATGCCCTATCTTTTTTTTCTTCTTTTTTGCACATTGTATTTCTTTTTTATACACAACGTGTTTTTTCACTTTTTGTACCTGGTAATCTTGTGTTTATTTCTCCAGTGTGAAGTCACATACCACCTCTTCCGTGTAGCCTTCACTTACCTCTTCAGCAGAAGCAGTTTTTTTGCCTACTGCATCTGAAGGCAATTTCAGTAAAGTTTGATGTGTATAATAATCTCTTCTCTAGTAAACACTCCTCCTTTCAAAGCTCTTTACTGGGTATTTTTCATTTTATTTCTCTGAAAAAAAAATTTTCTTCTCTAGTAAACACTCCTCCTTTCAAAGCTCTCTATTGGGTATTTTTCATTTTATTTCTCTGAAAAAATTTTGCTAAAATTCATACATTTCTAGGTCATCCAAAAACCAAAGCTTTTATAACTCACGGTGGAACCAATGGCATCTATGAGGCAATCTATCATGGGATCCCTATGGTGGGCCTTCCTTTGTTTGCGGATCAACCTGATAACATGGCTCACATGAAGACCAAGGGAGTAGCCATTAGCTTGGACTACCACACAATGTCAAGTACAGATTTGCTCAATGCAGTGAAGACAGTAATTCATAATCCTTTGTGAGTATAGCTTTTCTTTTTTTACTGGGTGGTATTTATATTGTTCCTCCTGTCGAGAGTATTAGTTTCATTCCTTTTTATTTATTATTTTTTATTTTTATTTCACCTTTTTTAAGATGTGGGGTACACTTCAGGATTAGGTATACAAATGTTCATTATGAAGGTATCCTTGTTGATGAGGTGTGCCACCCCATCCCCAGGCTGTTTTCCCTCTACTGCCAATCCTTTTCTTACAGTATTATGATAATTGTTCAAGGTCTGCTTATGAGTGAGAACATGTGATACTTAGTTCTTTGTTTCTGTGATACATCACTCAGTATTATAGACTCTAAGACCGTCCAGGTTGCTGTGAAGTTTATGATGTTGTTCTTCTTTATGACTATGTGATATTTCATCATGTATATGTACCACATTTTTTTTTATCCAGTCCTCTTTGGATGGGCAACACGGTTGGTTCCATGTTCTTGCTACTGTGAACAATGCTGCAATAAACATATGTGTTTGCAGGTATCTTTTTTATAGAGTGATTTTAGTTCTTTCGGGTATATTCCCAGGAGGGAGATTGCGAGATCATATGGAAGGTCGATTTTTAGAACTTTTAGGAATAGCCACACTGATTTCCACAGAGGCTGTACTAGTTTACACTCTCACCAACAGTATAGAAGTATTCCCTTTTCGCCACATCCTCTTCAGCATCTGTTTTTTTGGTTTTTTTTTTTTTTTGAGTTATTGATGATAGCCATTCTGATTAGAGTTAGGTGGTATCTCAGTGTAGTTCTCATCCCTTTTTTAAGAGACAATTTTTGAAAAAATATAATGATTTAATCAATCTGAAAGTGGTTTTCACTTTTGATTAGTTCAAAGTTACATTTGAACACTATACATTCAATGGGTAACCAATTGATGCAACAATTTCTATACATGAATAGTTTTAAGGTATATACAGATAGTATAAAGAACACATTAAAAAATGACAGAATCCACAGTAAAAAGGATGCCCTTGAAGAAATATGATACAATATTTCAATTAAATATCTAAAAATGTCTGTTTTCTTGCTTGATAATTTATTTTTTATTTTAATAAATTTGAAAATAAGATATAAGTTGCATAGCATAAAATTCACCTATTTGAAGTGCAGCATCCAAATATATTTAGTATGCTTACACAGTCTTGAAGCCATCACCCTAACATAATTTAAGGACACTTTTATCAACACAAAATAACCTCATATAACACGGAAGTCACTTCCCATAAGCCATTACTCCTAGGAAAACACCAATGTACTTTCCTAGAGTATTCTACCTGGATATTTCATATAAATGGACTCATGTAATTTGCAATGTTTTGTAGATGACTTCTTTCATTGAGCAGTTTTCTTTTTGTTTATTTAGACAGTTTCAGTTTTATTCAAGTGGTTGTGTGTATTACCATTTTATTTTTTTTACTGCTGTATAATATTTTTATAACATGGATATACCATATTTTATTTGTCAATTTATTAACTCATTGGCATTTGGGTTATTTCCAGATGTGGCTACTAGAAACATTGCTATACAGTGGAATTGCTGGCTAATATGGAAACTTTAGGCTTGAGAATTGCTGAATTGTTTTCCAAAGCACTTAATTTTTCATTACCATCAGTAATACAGAAAGATTCCAATTCCTTCACACTGTTGCCAACAGTTGTTGCCATTTGTATTTTCAGTATAGCTGTCTTAGTGGGTGTGAAATGTTGAGTATCTTTACATGTGCTTACTGGATATTTATAAACCTTCCTTGGAAAAATTTCTGTTCCAACCATTGGACAATTTTAAACTTTGTTACTTGTCTCAATGTTGAGTTGTAAGAATTATTTATATATTATAAATGCAATCCCTTATCAGATGTGTAGTTTTCAAATATTTTCTCCCATTCTGAAAGGATTGTTTTTTTTCTTTTTTACATTTTTGGTGATTCTCTTTGAAGTAAAAATGTCTTAATTTTGATAAAAGATATATTGAATAATTAATTTTTCCATATTCCAAATAAAACATGTAGAAAATGCCATGCCTGATCTAGGTACCATTAATTCAGCATTTATTTCTTCTACCAATAATATTATTATATAAAGAGTGTATCACATAAAGAAATATTTTTTAGATACTTCATTAAGAAGAAAATAGTAGAAAAACAAATGATAAACATACTTTTAAGAAAGACAGGAAAACACTGAAGAAAAAGTTTGGAAAAACAGAAAAAATATATAAAATAAGATGGTAAATTTAAATTTGAATATACTAGCACAAACATTAAATTAAACGTACTTTAAAAAATAATGAGGAAAAACATGAAATATCTTAAGTACACAAATAGCAAATGTAACCGTGTCTATATATTATCTCAACTTGGAATACATAATTTACTAGAGCCTGTGGAATAGTTACTTGAATTGACATATGATAGGCCATAAATGAAGACTCACTAAATATAAAAAAATTCTATATAAGAAATGTACATAGTCCAACCATAATGGAAATAAGCTCAAAAATCATAAAAAAGGTTAAAAGTTTCTCAATTTTAGAAATTAAAAAATACACTTTTACAAAATATTATCCAAAAGGAAATCAAAACTGTTTATGAAGTTTTATCTCAGGAATTCTCCTCCCAATTAAATATCCAAAGTAAAAAAAATAATAAATGAATAAATATGTAAACTAATACTATATTCAAGAATGCTTAAACAGAATTGTTAGTAGTGTCCAAAAATTGTTAACAACCCATTGATCATAAAATAAAAAGATAATCTGTGGTATTGTTAATCAATGGAATACTGCATAGTAATGAAATTAACCAGTAACTGCTACACAAAAAACAGACACAAATGAGTACCTAATATATAATTCAATTATATAAATAACCAAAACTCCTCTATAATATTCTATGTCAGGATAATACTTAACTGAGGACAAAAGTAGTGACTAAAATGGTCTAAGAGGATAGTTATTCAATGTGGGTTGTGATATTCTGCAATCCAGGCAGTAGGTAAATTGGTGTCTTCACTTCAGAATAATGTTCAAGATAATCAAAAGCTGTTGAACTATTCACTTGGTATATGACATTTACCTTCTGTATTTAAGATGTTTATTTAAGAAGCATGTAGAGTATTCTAAAATTCTAGGAATCAAATAGTAAAATAAGCACAAAACGATAAAGACAATTCTAGGAGTGTTATCTTAATGTGCCCAAGAAAATTAAGTCTGAGAGGTACTACTTAAGGGAAAAGCTCAATAAACGATAGAAGCAAGGCTTGGATTGTTGCGAGAAAGAAGGCTTCAAAAGAGGGAAAGAGTAACAAAAAGTGTAAAGGTGCTAAGGTCAAAACATCAACATCTCTAGAAGAAAATAACTCCAGAAGACAGTGTGCAGGAGGAACGCATCAGGAGAAGAGGTTGCCAGTGTTTGACCAAGAAAGGTCCTGTAGATCAAAGAACAGATTTAGAATTTATTGTAAAGGTGATAAGAAGCTATAATAAAAACTTAATCTGAAAGTTGTCATATACTGACTTTTATTTCAAAAATATCACTCTTGCTACTAGTTGGGAAATAGACAGTAGAGACAGAAGAGAAGAGTACAAGAAGAGAGACTGGTTAAGAGACATCACCCACCATGACACAACTCCTCCTTAAAAACTTAAGGATGATCATTGTCAAATTGCATTTTTACTATCCTTCTTACAGTGCTTAGGATGGCTCACATTTCCTCTTCTAGAAAGAAATTAGCTTCTCTTGACCTTTACAAACAATGGTAAACTTTGTCAATGGTAAAGCTCCAATTTAAAAATCAAACTTTCTATGATGACCCACATTAAAATACACAAACTCTAAATCAATTCTTTGACATTTACATTGAATCATTTGTGTGACACTTTTCAGAAACCTTTCAAGGACTTGGCATATGCTTGGACAAATTAAATCCCTTTCAGTGTTTATATCCTTCTGTTTCTCCTTCAGATATAAAGAGAATGCTATGAAATTGTCAGAAATTCAACATGATCAGCCAATGAAGCCCCTGGATAGAGCAGTGTTCTGGATTGAGTTTGTCATGCGCCACAAAGGAGCCAAACATCTTCGGGTTGCAGCCTACGACCTCAACTGGTTTCAGTACCACTCCTTGGATGTGATTGGGTTCCTGCTGGCCTGTGTGGCTATTGTGATCTTCACCATCACAAAATGTTGCCGGTTTTTTTTCCGGAAGTTTGCTAAAACAGAGAAGAAAGGGAAAAAGGATTAATTGTATCAGAGGCCTAAAGCTGGGATGCCTGATGTATGCAACACTACTGGAATATTTCAGCAAGAAGAGGTTGTGATGTTGGATTCCCTTTCTTCTGTGACAGAATATCTTTCACAACTCAACCCATCGGGTACAAAATTTGTTTTCCAGAGACTTAGTACCTATTTAAATGTTAGAAATATTCCATGTCAAAGGCTTAAACACTAGGAAAAAATAAAAATAATATGAAACCACATGGGTTTATATTGAAATTTATTATTCAAATTCACAAATAATATAAAAAGTTTTAATGAATTTAACTATTTTGCACTTTGTCCATGGGTACAAAAACATTAAGAAGCCCACACATAGTACCAATACTGTTTTGCAAATACTCAAAGCACTTTGGCTTTATTTTGAACAGAATTTTGTTATTTTAACTGTCGCTGAAGAAATTGTTTAAAAATTAAATTGTGGAAAACGTCTCAATCTTCCCTTTGATAAAGTGAGACCACTAGTGCTGCTTGGCCTTTATGATGTCTCTAGACTCAGTGTTAAATGTTTCCTAAAAGATGCAGAAAGAACTTCTTGGGTCTCAGTGGAATATATGTGTAATTAAAACTATAGAGACTCCTATCTGCTTTTTACTGTAAAACTGAACTATTTTACATAGTCTTTGGTTTCACAAATCAGTTTTCTTTCTTTAAGGACAATTAAAAAGATTTATAAGAGGCCGGGCTCGATGGCTCAGCCTGTGATCCCAGCACTTTGGGAGGCCGAGGTGAGTGGATTGCCCAAGCCCACAAGTTCAAGACCTGCCTGGGCAACTTGGCGAGACCTCATTTCTACAAAAAAAGGTTCAGGCGGAAGAATCGCTGGAACCCAGCAGGTCGAGGCTGCGGTGGCCAGGAGCGTGCCACTGAACTCCAGTCTGGGTGACAGAGTGAGACTCCAACTAAAAAAAAAAAAAAGGTTTATCAGAATAACTTTATTATCATTTTCAACCTTTGATAGCAGATATATGATCTCGATTTTAAGTTATGATAATACAGGAACTGTACTCTAAAGGGACTTAGTAAAATTTCATTCCCTCTTAATATACATGTATGTTTACATATATGTCCATTTCCTTAAAATAAGACACAGTATCACTTAAATACCTAACAGATATGTTGTGCAATTCAATATTTTCGTTGAAGATAGTTGGAAGTAATTATTATTATTCTATATAGCCACATTTAGATAATCATGTTGAACTTTTTTCTCTTTCCATAGAAGCCTGCTGATCTAGCCCTCTCATAATCTTGATATAGAAACATTAAATTCATTGACATGACTGAAACTAACATAGTTATCATTTTATTTTGAACCTAAGCACATCATGATACACTATAATCTGAAACAATGCAAAAAAAAAAAAACCCTGCAAAGATTGTATAAATTTTGTGAAAAATAATTAAATAAAACTTCTTTAAACTCATATTTAAAATATTGGGTCTGGTGAGGTAACTCAAGCCTGGAATCTCAGCACTTTGTGGAGCCGAGGTGAGAGGATGACTGCGCCCACGGGTTGGAGATCAGCCTGGGCAACATGGTGAAATCTTGTTTCTACATAAATCAAAAAATTAGCCTGGCGTGATAGTGCAAGCCTGTAGTTCCGGCTACTTGAAGGCTGAGATGGAAGGATCGCCCGAGTCCAGCAAGTTGACGCAGGAGTGGCCGTGAGCGTGCCCCTGCACTTCAGCCTAGGCAACAGAGTGAGACTCCAACTTAAATAAATAAATAAATAAATAAAATATCTTTGAATAAACATAAAACAGTGTTTTTGAAAATTTAGGGCCCTGTGCCATACCTGCAGTCTCCATAATAAAAGTTGATTTCGTAGCAAGACACAAATATATGCCTAAGAAATTCTGGTAGTTCCATGTCACCAGCAGTTTGAGTCATTTTATACCAATCACCAGGTTTGTGAGTGAATTATCTTCCATTAAATATGGACCCAGGCAACATAGGAAGATAACCACCTTAGAAACTGAGGAAGAAGCATGTAACTGATCCAAGCCAACATAGAAACTCTGAAAGACAATAGTCAAATGATTATTGTTGTTTTCAAGCCCTACATTTGAGGGCAATTTGCTATGCAAGGATATATAACTAAAACACTATTTCTACATATTTTAAATCACACATTTGTAATAAAATTACAATTAATATTTAGCTAATGAATGGAAACTTGTATGTGTTACATTTTGAAAATAACTGTAACCCATATAGGAGAGTCAGCATAATGTGGTAGTTGAGAGCTGGCGCTTTGCACCCAGGTGGCTTTGACTCAAGTCCCTGAATAATCATGACAGAGTGATGTAACATTGGACAAGTTACTTAAACTTTCTGTGCCTCAGCGTTCTCACCAGTAGAATGGTTATTATGGTTACTGAATTACTACTTTACAAGGTTGTTGAAAAGAAAAAAATAGTTTATGTGGCAAAGCACTAAAAATAGCTGCATGTATAGCAAAATACAATTTGTACAATTATCATTAAACAAATTGAAAAAGTCTTCAATAACACTGGTGTTCATATAATTGCATAATATATATAACCTGGCTTTATGTGTTAGGATCATTCTATAGACTATTACGTAATCAAAAAAAAAAAAGGGAAAAAAGGGCAAACAGTTATATATAACTTCAACCAAGTATTTTATTTTTTATTTATTTTTTACCTCTCCCATGTCCTATTTTTTCTTAAATAGCAATTCTCTGATGTGCACAATTTAATTTTAATTTCCTAATTACTCTGTTATTGAATATAGTCAGAAGTATTGCGTTTTCTGTTTTTCTTCTTCTTAATTTGACATTGAAGTCTCTCCCTTTAAAGTAGCCATAAATCAAGACCCTGGAGAGCTCTGATGATTGAGAGGGAAGAGTTAGCTTAAGATGTATGCAATGAAACAAAGAGTAAGACTAAGTACATAAAATAGAAGAAATTGATTACTTATATGTCTGTAGGAAGTTAGGGTTGATGATAGAAAATAAAAAGTCCAGAGGTAGCAGAGAACTCAACCAGCAGTCCAGAAATGAGAGTGGGAGAAGGCATGTGGAACTATACCTTTGTTAATGTCCATAAACATAATTTCTTATGCTTCTCTGCAGAAATTAAGGAAACATATATGAAGGAGGAAAATTGTTTTACGACTTTGAATTATAATAATCAATAAATTATGATAATTAATATAATAATAAATATAGTGACATTAGGTTATATCATGGTCATCATTTTAGATGTTTGTTGGATTTTTAGGTCAATGAGATGAGAAATAAGTGGGCTATATTACAAACAACTACAAAACAAAGGGACGTTTTAACAAAGCCAAAAGTGACAGGGTATGAAGATAGGTGCTGAAGCAGCAACTACTTAAGACAAATTTAAGACAAGAGAAAAGAAAGAAATTTTAGAAGAAGACATTAACCCATGCACTTTCTGATTAGCAACAAGAAAAATGTAACAAGAATAAGCAGTGCAAATTATTTCTTAAAACAACTATTCAAACAAACAAGGAGAAGCCAAGGGTAGTGGTACATGTCTAGTCCCAGCTACTTGGGAGCTGAGGCAGGAGAATTGCTTGAGCCGAGAAATTCCAGGCCAGCTGAAGCAATGTAGTGAGATACCTACCACTTAAAAAAATTAAGTAAGCCAAGCTCGGTGGCTCAGCCTGTAATCACCTCAGCACCTTGGGAGGCTGAGGTGAGTGGATTGCCTGAGCCCGCGGGTTCGAGACCCTCCTGGGCAACTTGGCAAGACCTCATCTGTACAATAAATCAAAAAATCAGCCGGGCGTGGTAGCACGCGCCTGTAGTTCCAGCTACTTGTAAGGCTGAGGTGGAAAGATCGCCGGAGCTCAGCAGGTCAAGGCTGTGGTGGCCGGGAGCGGCCACTGCACTCCAGTCTGGGCGACAAAGTGAGACTCCAAATCAAAAAAAAAAAAAATTAAGTAAATTTAAAAAATAAATTAAAAATACTAGGAATTGTTCTCAACACAGTCATCAAGTAAGCAAACATTTACACAAAAGAAGCTATTAAGTGTTGGTAAAACAGTAAGAACTTGTGGCATTTAAACAATAACACTCTAGGTTAGGTGCAGACAAGACCACAGGGCTCCCACTCAATGAAACTTCAACAAAAGAACTATAGTATCTTTTAGGAAGGGGAAAGGATACTGAATTTTTCACACACACACACATCTTATTTATATTGCAGATGTTAAGTTCCAGGCAAGTTAGGCTAAAAAAGAGTCTCTCATTCTTCTTCCATTCAGTCCCAGTCATAATGCTGAGATTGTACTCAGGCGAGGCATACTAAGAATCCTCATTTCTAAGATGAAGGTTCTAAAAGGAAAAAAAGCAAATTAGAAATGGCGGCTAGCATCACACTCTTAGAGCGTAGATGTCACTCACAGAGAATTGTGCCACTCCCTGCCTCCAACTCTGGAGCAAAGACTCAGAAATTTTGTTCAAAAGAAGAGTCAAGTGAGTTGACCTTTATAACCAATGGTTTAATTTTTTTCACATCTGAAAAGACATGAAATATATAAAGTAATTACAATAACAATGAAATGTTTATTTGTAACATATAAATGTAATATGTATAACAAAAATAACACACAATGGGAAGGAAAAAGATATATATATATATATAAATAATGGGGAGGAAAAAGAGATACATATATATAAATAATGTCTCTATCGAGGACAGAAATTAAGTTAGTATAAATCTGAAGTTGGTCTAATAATTTAAAATGCATATATGGTAAGTCTAGAGCAACATCTAAGAAAATAGTTATAAAAATAGTAAAACTTTATTAAAGAAATTAAAGTGTTATACTATAAAATATTAAAACAAAAAAGATGTGTAAGAGTTTTTTAAAAAATAAAATGGAAATTATATATATATAGAACACAAACAAAAAAAGAAGTAAATCCAACTCTATAAAAATGTAAATTGATTTTAAAATCTAATAAAAAATCACATAGGAAAGATGAAATTTAAAAGAATCTGGAGTATATGCAATCTAAAGAGAAACATTATAAGTTAAAAGATATAAATAGATTAAAAAATTCTATGCAAACAAGAAAGGTTGAATGGCTATAGTAATATCAAACATTATAGAATTTAAAGAAAACTAGTTTTTAGAAATGGAGAAGTACTATTTAAAATTATAAAAGTGTCCATCCATTAGGAATATGCAACAATTTTAAGCATATATGTGCATATTAGCAAAAAGCAAAAATTATAAAACAGAAACAGACAGAAATAACAAAAGGAATAGATAATTCCAAAAAGACAGACACTTTATTTCTTCAATTTCAATGATAGACAAAAAACACTATGCAGAAGATTAACAGAGAAATAGACTTGAAGAACATTATAAACATATAAGATCTAATAGAGCTCTATGGAACATTCCAAATAAAAACAGAAAGATATATAATATTGTGGTATACATTAACATTTTCCAAAACAGACCATTACTACAACATAAAAAACCTCAATAAACGTAAAGGAACTGAAATTATATGATATGTTCTTTAAGAATAATAAAATCACATTAGATATTAATAATATAAAGAAAATAGATAAAGTAACCAATACATTAATATTAAACAATTTACTTCTAAATTGCAAAGATAAATCAAAAGAAAACTTAAAAAAATTAAGACTAAGACTATAAAAATTAAAAATATATAACAAAAGTTATGGGAAAACAGTTATTTTAAAAAATTATAACTGTAATTTCCCACATCACAAGAAAGAAAGATTTGAAAAAATAATGTAATTTTACACTTTAAGGACTTAAAAAAGTACAAAAACCCAAAGAAAGAAGCAAAAGAAAGAAAAAAACAATTATTGTTAAAATAACCAACTAGAAAATTTTTTAAAATAAACAATAAATAAAGCAAGTCTAAAAACAATATTTGGTTCATTTAAAAAATCAACAAAATTTTTAAAAAGTTAAGATAGACTGATATTTTTAAAAGAGAATATTGACATTAATAAAGTCAGATTTTAAAATGGAGAAAGTACTACCAACCAAACAGAAATAAATGTGATTATAACAGAAGACTGTGAGCATTTCTATGCTTACAGATAAGGTAACTTCCAACAAAAGGGTCAAATCTCTAGAAAGACACAAACTATAATACAAACTCAAGAAAAATACAAAAAAAATACAGTTTTATAACCAAAAAGAACATTGAATTAGTAATTTGAAGCCTATCCATGAAGAAAATCTCAGGTCCACACTGACAATATCCAATAAATTTTCTGACTAAATATTAATAGCTCAATAAACTAAGAATAGAGAAAAAACCTTCTCAAACTCATAAAGGGTATCCAAAAAACAACAAAAACTAACATTGCACTTAGAAAAAAGAAAGCAAAAAAATTATTCCAAAGCCAATTACAAATCTACAGTAGCCAAGGTAGTATGGTACAGGCATATAAACACAAATATATGATACTGGAATAGATTTTAGAATTCAGAAACATAGTCACACATATGATTAACTGATTTTTGCAATAATGCCAAAACCATACAATGGAGAAAGAACAGTATCTTTAACAAATATTTATGGAAAAACTGGCTAAACACATGCAAAATAATTAAATTTGACCCCCTACCTAAAACCATATACAAAAATGGACTCAAAATAGATTAAAACCCTAAAAGTAAATGTTAGAACCATAAAACTCTAAGAAGCAATAGCATGAGCATAACTTTGAATGTGGCAAGAATCTTGATATAAGTCAAAAACAGAAGTAATCAAATTAAAATGGATAGATTAGACTTTATCAACATTAAAATACTTGAACATCAAAGAACACCATCAAGAAAGTTCTAAAAGAAAGCACAGAATTGGAGAATATATTTGCATATTATATTTCTAATAAGAGACTTGTATAAAAATTATACAAAGAAATCTTACAACTCAGTAATAAAAAGAAAAATAACTTCATCAAAGATATCCTAAGATCTAAACAGGCATTTCTCCAAGGCATCTGAACAAGCACATAAGCGTACGCTACATTACCAGGCTCCACATCATTACAGGAAAATGTAAGTCAAGATCACAACGAAACACAACTTTACCCTCACTAGCATGACTGAAATAAATAAAAAAGCAAATAACTTCAAATGTTGTCAAGGATGTGAAGAAACTGAAATCTTCCTATACTACTTGTGAGAACAACAAATGATACCTTCACTTTGAAGTAGTCTGCCAGTTTATCAAAGGTTAAACCCAGAGTTAACCAGCAATTCCACCTCTGGTATTATATGCAAGAGAAATAAAAATATGAGCACAAAAACTAATACATGAATGTTAATAAAAACATCTTCATAATAGCCAAAACTGAAGGAAAATGAATGTCCATCAATTGATGAATGAATAAACAAAATGTAATATATTCGTAGTATGGAATATTATTTGTTAATAAGAAGGAATGAAGTCCTGATGTGTGCTATACCATGGCTGAGTCTTTAAAACGTAGAAACCAATCTCAAAAGATCCTACATTGTATTATTCTAGATTAAGAATAATTCTTCAGGGCTCCAGGATTTTTTAAATGGTAAATGAGCACTGACTTCAACTTAACATCATCAGTTACATTAGCTTCTAACAAAAGAGTCATCCAGTACTTTGGGACTTTGAAGCCAGATATTGACTTCTCTCCAGCTGTGAAAGTCCTATATTACATCTTCTTCCCATAGAATGCTGCTTCATATACTTGAAATGTTTGTTTAGTTTAGACACATTGATCATTGAACTTTTTTAGATCTGAGTAACTTGCAGCTTCTACATCAGCACCCAGTGCTTCCTTTTGCGCTTTTATGTTATATCTTTTCTTAAGCCTCATAAACCAATCTTTGCTTGCTTCAAATTTATTTCCTGAAGCTTCCTCACCTCTAGGCCTACACAGAATTAAATAGAGCCTTGCTTTGGATTAAACTTTGATGATTTAGGAGGATGTTGTGGCTAATTTTATCTTTTATTCAGAAAATGACACTTTTCTCCATATCTGCAATAAGGTTATTTCACTCTTTATTATTTGTGTGTTCATTGGAGTAGTAGCATGTTTAATTTCTTTAAAAAAAAACAAAACTTTTTAGCCCAGGTGTGGTAGCACGCGCCTGTAGTTCCACCTACTTGGAAGGCTGAAGTGGAAGGATTGCTTGTAGCCCAGCAGGTCAAGGCTGCGGTGGCCAGTAGCGTGCCTCTGCACTCCAGTCTGAGCAACAGAGTGAGATTCCAAATCAAATCAAAAACAAAAACAACTTTTTTTTTTGCATTCATAACTTTGATAACTGTTTGGGACAGAAAGCCTAGTTATTGACCTGTCTTAATTATTTCCAGCATTGCTTTTAAGTGAAAGATATGTGACTCTTTCTTTCATCTGAACACTTAGAGGCCATTGTAGGTTTATTAATTGGTTTAAATTTCAATATTGCTATATCTCAAAAAATAGAGAGGAATGAGTAGAAGGAGAAAAATGGGGGAGTGGCCACTTGAAGCAGTCAGAATACACATTACCACATCAATTATGTTTGCTCCTCTCTGTGTGCATATTTTGTAGTGCCACAAAACAATTGCAATGGTAATATCAAAATCACTGATCATGGATCATCATAACATAAATGATAATACTAAGGTTTAAAATATTTTTAGGATCCCCAAAATGTAACACAAAGTGAGCACACTCTGTTGGAAAAACGGCACCAGTAAACTTTCATGATGCCGGGTTGCCAGAAATCTTAAGTTAATAAATAAAGAAGTATCTGCAAAATTCAGTAAAAGCTAATGCAGTAAAATGAGTTATGCCTGTCTCTTAAACTTTTCATTTATGTAACTTTCATAACCTTGGTGACATGTCTACTTAAAGGTTTAATTTCAGAATTTGATTTGTTAAGGAGATAAATGGCCTCAGTTGAATTACTACATTTTTGAAAGTCTTATACATTTTAACAAAATATATTTACAAATTAATCCCAACCTAAAACAACTACATAAAGGTAAATTTCAAATATTTCTTCTAGTATGTGTATGTAATTAAAAATGCAAAATAATTTCTTTAGAAAGTCTTAAATTTTCTAAGTAATGTCTATGATATGTATTTTGAAATTCATTGTTTTCTATGGGAAGAACTTTTTGTATTTGTTCTAAGCTTGTCTATTCTCTTTAATTAAATGCACTGATTGGCTAAAATGCTAGAAAGGTGGGCAGTCATCCCTGGTGGTGAACCTGCATCTGCTTTGGGAATCACTTTGAGGTCTGCCATATTTTCAATTGCATATTCTTTAAAAATTGCACATGGTGTGTGTTTGGAGGGAGATTGATGTTTCAATGATGGTAGAATAGGACGCTTGTGTCCCTTTTCCCTCCATGGAGAAATGGACTTAGCAAACATATAAAGACCAATTGCCTTGGTGAAACCTCCAGGAACCAGTTAAAAGATTGAAACACCCCCAGGCAAGAGCAAAGCCATGAAAAATCTCATGAAAATGGGTAAGAAATATCATTGTACTTACACACTAAAGACCAGCCAGTACAGCATTGCACAATTAATAAAAAAAAAAAAAAAAACTCCCTAGCTATAGCTTCTCCCTCAGGAGAGAAAGAAAAGAGTGGAGTGTGCTCTAATGTTTTGGCTTTTTGGGTTACCAACAAGACTAGTTTCTATTGCCTAACTCAAAACATTCATAGTATCCAACACAGTTTGGCTGTTTGTGAGCTGTTGGGTATAAAGACAAGTGTGGCAGTATTTTGCAGTACTAGAAAGACTGCATTACCACAGAATGTCAAGCAGAGGGGGCAAAAGATTACCAATGCTTGAAAAAGAAATCATGACAAAACACTACCTGGGTAATTACACACAGAGAAGATAAATCTGTAGAAAAAGTTTAAAAGGCTCACAGAATTTCTAGTTTGGCTGACTGTTGAAGGTAGGTTCCTGTACAAGGTAAAGAATGGGAGACGTGGCTATTTTTTTCAAATGCACAGATGTCAAAGATCTCAAGTAGTTCAGAGGCACAGAAAGATATTGTCAGTGGAATGAAAAAGAAAAGTCTCCAGAAACCTGTCTTAAAAACATAAAAAAACTATAAATTACCTGTCTAGTAATTAAAAATTGTCATCTTAAAGATGCTGTTAGCTAAAAGAGAACATAGATAAAAAAATAAAATTATGGAAATAATAAATATACAATTTATAAGAATATCACAAAAACATTTGTAAAACTTTAAAAAAACTAAGCAGAAATTCTGGAGCTAAAGAATTCAATAACTGAATTAAAAATTGTATTAAGGGTCTTCAAGAGAAGACTTGATCATGCAGAGGAATTAATCTACAAATTTAAAAACATAAGTCATTTAAAATTATTGAGGTGGAGGAGAAATAGAAAAAAAAAAGAAAAAGAAAAAGAAAAGAGAGGCCAGGTGTCATGGCTCAGCCTATAATCCCAGCACTTTGGTAGGCTGAGGCAAGAGGATTGCCTGAGCCCAGGGCTTCAAGATCAGCCTGGGCAACTTGGCGATACCTTGTCTCTAAAATAAATCACCAATTCAGCCAATTCAGCATGGCTAGTTCCAGCTACTTGGAAAGCTGAGATGGAAGGTATGCCTAAACCCAGCAGTTTGAGGCTGTGGTGGCAGTGAGTGTGCCACTGCACTCAGCTTAGGTGACAAGAGTGAGACTCCAACTCCCCCCCCAAAAAGGGAAGAGAGCCTAAACAATGTATTGGACACCATTGAGCTGACTAATATATGCATTATGAGATTCCCAGTAAAATACAATTAAAAATAGAAGTAGAATTAATTGGAAAATAATACCAAACAATTCTGAAATTAGATGAAATAGACATACAAATGCAAAAAGCTCAATGAATTTCAACAGGGGTAAATCTAAAGAAGCCCACACCAATACAAAAATAGTCCATTTTTCTGCAGTCATAAAGAGACAATCTTGAAAGGAGCAAGAAAATAGTGACTTACCACACACAAGGAAGCTCCTATAAGATTATCTGTTGGGAGCCAGCCTTGGAGGCCCGCCTGATTGACAAAGTCCAGGTGCGCTGAGGACCGCTGGCCACAAAGTGAGTCCGGGCAGCTGAGGCCCTTCTGTCTTCCGTCTTTGCTGTTGATATGGCCAAAGAATTCTGTACAGTCGAGCATGAAGAAAACAACATGTTTATATGAAGTACTCACAGCTAACCTAGGAATATCATGGTTCATTTTTCCATTTCCCACCATGCCGTTTGGCCTTTTCTAACATATGCAATGGTTAAACTCTGAAGCACATCAAAGATGCTTTCTTTCACTTGGTTCTAAGTTACTAGATATTACTTCAGTAAAAAATGATATAAGTATATTCACTCCTTATTTGATTTAGAATTATGTGGTGTAGTGTTTAGACAAAGTTTTTCAGAAACACAAGTTTATAGTAAGTTCATTATGAATTCATTATAAGTTCTGACACATACCTAGGAGTTATGTAGATGATTTATAACATTGTCTTTACAGATTTAAGGTAAAGATTAATCATGAAGGTTTTTTACTTAATTCAATAGTTAAAATTTTAAGTTTACATATATAGAATAGGTTTTCACTGAACTCATGGTATATTAATTGGATACTTTTATGATAAATTAACTGAATATAGAAAACAATCTTGGGGGCCTGGGAAACATCATTAAAAGCTTCTTTTGAGTTTTCTTTAGGAATATACACTGCACGATAAGAGAAAAGCAATGAAGACACCTGGACAGGAAAGGAGATTACGAAGCCTTGAAGATCATAGAAACTCCACAGAAAACTCCTGATACGTGAAGAAATGTACACCTGGAAACTTTCTTGAAGCACTTCAAGGACTGGAATTTGGAATTGTTTTGAAAAGAGTTGCTGATAGTGCTACTCTAGGCATGATATAATTGTTTTATCCATGTATTAAACGTAGTTGGTAAATGTATAATCATGCAAGTTTATATAACTAATATACGTATATATGAGGGTTGAAAAAAATTATTAGGCTTTGGTTATGTTTAACAAAGTTTTTACTTTAAATCATTAATTAAATTTTAATGCTGTAATTTGATGTTTCATAATTACTATAAAGATTGTTTTAGGTTCATAAGTTTAAGTTCTCATAATGATGAAATTGGTGCCTTAAAGATAATAATAATTGCTTAAGTGGCTATCTTAAGACAAAGATATTTTCCAGGAAGTTGCCAAACATAAAGGAAAACAGTCAAAACACCCCCCCAAAACTCATTAGCAATTATACAGCCATAATGATTTTAGTTGTGTTAGTTTTATTTCATTATGTTTTAGCTCATATTACCATAATGATTTTAGTTGTGCTTTAGTTCATTTTGCATGTTAAAATTAAAGATTAGTGTATGTATTTTCACAGTAAATCACTTTCATAGTTATTCTTTAAATGTTAGCCACTGTTTTTTGGTCAAGTTAATAGGCCTCAAATTTCTACTATCACTAGGTATGGTTTATAGTCTTGTTTTGGTGATTTTAAGGCTTTTTTAATTAGGCAAGTGATATATAACAAAAATCAAAGTAAGCCCTGTAGATTAAGTGATACATTATGTTTAGTTTAAGTGCAACTTCTTTTAAGCTTATCTTAAGACTCGTTAACTGAAAGTAGTTAACGTTCTTGGCTTGTTTGTTGCTTCTAAGACCATTAGATGGTGGTAACTTCTAAAGGATAATGTACGTAAAGGAATTTTGTCTTTTCCCTTACATGAATAATATAAAAGCTCACTGTTAACTGGCAATAAATGGCATCTGTCCTGCAACAGAGTCAGGTGTCCAAAGTGCATTCTTTTGCCTACGCCGTTCACACCTTTGGGGTACCCTAGACGTGGCAGGAGCTGGACTCCGGCAATTATCAATAAGATTCTCAGCTGAAACCATGCAAATGAGAAGTAAATGGGATAATATATACAAAACTGAAAGTAAAGGGGAAAAAAAGCTGGCCAAACAAATATATCATCTGTCAAATCTGCCCTTCAAAGATGATGAAGAATTGAATACTTTCCCATATTAAACAAACAAAAAATTGAGTTGAAGGAGATCATTATCACCAGACATGCACTACAAGAAATACTAAAAGGAGTCCTTCAAGTTGTAATGAAATGATACCAAACAGCAACACACACAAAAAAATACAAAAATATAAATCTCTTTGGTAAAGGTAAATATGTAATAAAATGTAGAGTAATGTTGTATTACAATGTTGATGCATAAATCCCTTTTAATTCTGGCATACAACTTATAAAATAAAAGCATAAACTTAACTATAAATCTAGTTAATTGATATACAATGGAAAAATATATCATTAGTGACATGAAAGCATAAAGTGGGTATGGGAGATATAGAGAAGTAAAAGTTTATATGTGATTGAAATATTGTATTTTTAAAGTTTTTATCTTTATATCTTCAAACTTAAAATAGACTGTTACAACTTTTAGATGTTTTTTGTAATTCTCATGATAACCACAAAGAAAATACCATGGGAATACACACAAGAAAATTTAAAAATAATGGAAATTTAATGGATGCAGCAAAAATAATACTATGAGGAAAGTTTATAGCAACAAATACCTATATTAAAACAGAAAAAAAAAAAAAACCAAACAAGCAAACTTACTTTACACCTCAAGGGACTGGTAAATAAAAACTAAATCTAGTTAGGAAGGAATAGTGAAGAGTATAGCAAAAATAAATAAAACAAAAAGTAGGAAAAAACAAGCAAAACTAAGAAATCTTTTGTTTAAAAAGTTGAACAAAATGGACAAATTGTTATTTAGACTAAGAACAAAAGAGAGAAGCCTTGAATAAATAAAATCAAAAATGAATGAGAAGACATTAAGGTTGATGTCACAGCAATAGAAAATATTACTAGAGAAAATATCTGCACATTATGCATCTGATAAGAGTTGAATATTCAGAATCTATCAAGAACATTTACAATGCCACAACAAAAACCAGTGAAAAAGGAATAAAAGGCTTATATAAACATCTATCCAAAGTAATATGTGTATCATCAAAAAGCATATGAAAAGTTGCACACACACACACTCTCACACACACACTCACACACACACTCACACATATGCACACATGTATACATACACATACACATTTCGGTTCTTTCTACTTGGTTCTACATTTATGTAATTTACATGAATTTAAAATTTTTGATAAAATTGCATGCATTTCTATACTTAGTTTGTATTTTGTTATAGCAAGCTATGATTATTTTTAGCACATTTTCTTGTAGTTTTTTATTTTTTGCTATTTTTCTCAGGCTGATCACCAACTTTTGAGCTCGAGGAATCCTCTTGCTTCAACCTCCAAAGCAGCTGGAACTAGAGGCTCCCAAACTTTCAGTTCAGGTGGATTATTACTGTTATAGAAAAATATTATTGATTGACTTTTTAAGTGACTGTTATTCTGGCCAAATTAGTGTAATATTTTATTATTGTGAGTAATTTTCATTTTTTAAATTTTTAAAATATTTTCAGGTACATACATATATGCAAAATTTATATCTTCCCATTTCAATTCTTATACTTTTTTCCCCTTTCTGTTTGGTTTGCTTAGTTTGATTAGTACTTAAAAAGAAAGTAGACCTATTTCTTCTAACTTAAATATGATTCAATATGAAACTTTTATTTCAAATGGAAAGCTACATATTTCTATAATTTTACTATCATCCCTAGAGTATGAATTGTTAATATTTTTGTTTCACATAATTCTATTGCTTATTTGTAAGTTATATGGCAAATTTGTTTCTAAATGTGATAGCCTAAACTTATCTAAAGAATAACTAAAATATACTTTAATTTAGGAAAGAATGAGAAAGTAAGTATACCATTAATCTGTCAACATATTGATGTAATTCATAAAAAAAAGTTGAGGATGATTTTAGCATCCAAGGCTAAATATGAAGTGTTAAAGTAAAACTATATAACTTAAAGCAAGAATCAATACTCTTTATTTGGAGCATTATAGAGAGGATGGGAAGGCAGTAGAAAGTACCCAGTGAAGTTGCTATCTTTACAATCAACAAGCTTACACTGGAAATTTGACCTTGCCACATACTGCTGTGTTGCCTTGGACAAACTACTTGACCTCTCGAATAGCATTCTCATCTGCAAATGTATCCTTATCTCTTAGAATCACTATGACATTTAAATTCAAAGTAAATAGATCATCACATGACAGGACATAATGAGTAGTCAATAATTAATAAATACAAGCACAAACAGAGACCTAAAACGTATCTAGAGCATGCCAGAAGAAATCCTCCAACACTAATCGTTTTAATTTGCCTAATTTTTGGTCATATTTTACCTTCAAAAATGGTTGAACATATAGGACAGAGTTGATCTAATAATTCAGACACTGCAAAAACTATGTAGCTATATTATTTGTGTTGCACTAAATGTTTATATTTAAAACTCTGATTTCTCTTAAAAATTTATATTATTTTATTTTATTGTAAACATGTGGGGACAATTCAGGATTAGGTATACAAATGGTCAAGGTACAGGTAAAATTTGGGCTTCCCTTTGATCTTCACTTTGCATGGTTTGAGATTGGGTACCTTTATTGATGTTTGCCCACTCCCCCGCAACCCAGTGGCATCCCACTACTGCCAATCCTTTCTTACAGTATTATGGTAAATGTTCAGGGTCCGCTTATGAGTGAGAACATGTGGTGCTCTATTCTTTGTTTCTGTGATAGATCACCAAGTATGGTAGACTCTAATTACATCCAAGTTGCTGCAAAGTCTATATATTTGTCCTTCTCTATGGCTGCATAACACTCCATTGTGTACATGTATCACATTTTTTTTATCCAGTCCAATTTTGATGAGCAAAATGGTTGATTCCATGTTTTTGCTATTGTGAATAGTGCTGCAATAAACATGCGTGTACAGGTATCTTTTTTGTAGAATGTTTTGAGTTCCTCCGAATATATTCCCAGTAGGAGGATTCCTGAGTCATATGGAAGGAGAATGTTTACTTCTTTTAGAAATCACCACACTGTTTTCAAAGAGGTTGCACTAGTTTGCATTCTCAACAGCAGTGTAGAAGCTTTCCATTTTCTCCATATTCTGGTCGGCATCTGTTGCTTTTTGTTTTATTAATTATGGCCATTCTTGGGGGATTGGGGGTGTTACAATGTGGTTTGACTTGCATTTCTCTGATGATTAGTGAGGCTGAGCACTTTTTCATGTGTCTGTTGGCTGCCCATATATGTTCTTTTGAGAGGTGTCAATTTATGCCTTTTGCCCACTTTTTAATGGGGTTAAAAACTCTGATTTATTTATAGGAGTTGGAAGAGTTTGTCAAGAGCTTTGGAAAAGATGAAGTTTTGATACTTACTCTGAGATCAACAATAAAAATCTCACAGAAGAAATGGAAATGTCTAATATTATTGCAGTAGTTCATGCCCAGGTTACACTGACGTCAGAAAATCTTATTTTTTGATATTTAGAACTCAAGAAAGTCTTTTTCATTGTGTACCTCACATTTAAAAAAATGTTAAAGGTATTTTTAGTGATAATTAAACAGAAATTTAAAGATTTCTGTTTTAAAATTTAAAAATTAACTGAATATCATCAAAAACAAAAATCAAAGATTAGAAGAAGGAAGCTTAAAAAATGTGATTGCTGTCTTGCTTAAAAACTGACGTAGCCGGGCTCGGTGGCTCAGCCTGTAATCCCGCGCCTTTGGGAGGCTGAGGTGAGTGGATTGCCTGAGCCCGCGGGTTCGAGACCCGCCTGGGCAAGCGAGACCTCATCTCTACAATAAATCAAAAAACTAGCCGGGTGT
>CAUYQG010270448.1:0-21263 GCA_963574415.1 Tarsius wallacei | reverse complement strand
CACGGGCCATAAGAGATAAGATAGACAAATGGGACTTCATTAAACTGACAAGCTTCTGCAAAGCCAAAAAAACCATCAAGAGAGCAGGGAGACAGCCTACAGACTGGGAAAAAGTATTTTGCAACTCCATGTCCGACAAAGGCCTAACATCTTGGATCTACAAGGAACTCAAATGTGCTGAAAAGAAAAAAACAAACAACCCCATTACAAAGTGGGCAAAAGATATAAACAGACACTTCTCAAAAGAAGACATACGAGCGGCCAACAGACACATGAAGAAATGTTCAACCTCACTAATCATCAAGGAGATGCAAAATAAAACTACACTGAGATACCACCTAACTCCAGTCAGAATGGCAATAATCAATAACAAAAAATAACAGATGCTGGAGAGGATGTGGTGAAAAAGGAACACTTCTACACTGTTGATGGAAGTGTCAACTAGTGCAACCTCTGTGGAAAGCAGTGTGGTGATTCCTAAAAGCTTTAAATATTGACCTCCCATATGACCCTACAATCCCCCTACTGGGAATTTACCCTAAAGAACTCAAATCACTCTATAAAAAAGACACCTGCACATGTATGTTTATCGCAGCATTGTTCACAATATCAAGATTCTGGAACCAACCATGCTGTCCATCAAAAAAGGACTAGATTTTAAAAATGTGGTACATATACACAATGGAATACTACGCAGCCATAAAAAAGAACAAAATCATGAATTTCACAGCAACCTGGATGGAGCTACAGTCTATAATACTGAGTGATCTCTCACAGAAACAAAGATCTGAGTATCACATCTTCTCACTCATATAGTGGACCTTGAACATCTATCATAATACTATAAGAAAAGGATTGACAGTGGTGGGAAACTATGGGGGGGGGTAAGGAGGGGAAGAGAGGTGGGATTAACGGTAGTCAATATCTATCTGGGGATGGGGAGACACCCCTTATCAACAAGGGTGCCTGAATGATGCATATTTGCATACCTAACCCTTAACTGTACCCCACTATTTTAAAATAAAAGATATGTTTAAAAGAAAAGGATATATTTACTCACTTAAACAACAAAAGTAATCTATTAACATTAACATGTCTAGCATAACAGAAGCTGGCTGAATCTTTTGCCTGCCTCTGCGTTCAATCTGTTGTTCAGTTGAAGTATATACAAAGAAAATCTGGCCTCACATATATATGTAGTTGGAAAAAGTAGGAGTATTTTAACAATCTGTTTTAAATAGTTGTAGATAATATACTTTAATATGACACTAACATTCAGTAGGATGTGGTCTCTATTTTTCTTTTTCTTTTCTTTTCTTTTATTTTTAGAATGTGGGGTATGATTCAGGATTAGATAAACAAATGGTCATTGCATAGGTAAAGTTTGGGCCTTACTTTGGTCCGCACTTTGTCTGGTTTGAGATCAGATACCCTTATTGATGAAGTGTGCCCTCCCCCTCCCCCGGCAGTTCCCACTACTGCCAATCCCTTTTTTATAGTATTATGATAATTGTTCAGGGTCTGTTCATGAGTGAGAACATGTGGTACTCAGTTGCAATTAGAAATTAAACCATAATAGTGGAGATTTTGTGTTCTGTTGCAATAAAATCCACTGACCTATCTTGGACAGTAAATTGATATTTTATCCATGAACAGCTTTGTAACTTAATACATTGGTCAATTGTAATACACTGACTCATTAATTAGAAAATATGGATCTTCTAAATTTTAATACATTTGATAGTTCAGTATCAAACAATTATATTTGTTATAAGTTTTTCAAAATGCTAATTTTTTCTTGAATTCTCAGATTTTATCAGTGGCAACAAATATTTTTAGTTGCTTTGCTTTAAGTTACCATCTCATTTTGTTCATTTTTCAAGAAAATATCTGGAGAATATCCAAGTCTGAATGACCATTAGTTTGCTCACCAGTCATTCATTTAAGTAAAGAATGGTTTCCCATGAAAAAAGTTTCTCATCTACCTTGCAACTCAAACAGTTGCACAAATACGTTTTCTCAAGATATCCATCATACTCTGGCATAAAGCAAAGTGCTATATGTATATGTTCCATTTGCCCCACATTATAAATGAATCTTAAAAATTGTGATTTAACCAAAATAATGTTATATGTAATATACTACATATATATATATTTTTGGACTACTAGTACAGTCTGGTGCACTGTGTTGACATATGTTAAGGCACCAAGAGTTTTGCTCACCATTTACTTTTGCCCCCTTGGTACAAATGCCAACACATTGCAAGAGACAAATAACATTTTAGTGTAGTTATGAATATAATTTTAACCTTGCAAGCCCCTTGGGAGAGTGTCAAGGAATCCCATGGCTTCATACACCACAACTTGAAAATCACTGCTCTTGAGGTTACAAAGAATATTTTTAATGTCTTAGGTTATAAATGGCTCTCCGTTCACCTTGCTGACTCAACTTTTTGTCACATAGACCTGATATTGTACATGAGAAAGAAATTCCAATCAAAAGTACCATTTAAAATAGAAAAATCTAGGTTGTGTACAGTGGCTCACACCTATAGTCCTAGCACTTTGGGAGGCCAAGGTGGGAGGATTGCTGGAGACCAGGAGTTCGAGGCCTGCTTAGGCAACATAATAAGAACTAGTCTCTACAAAAATAAATAAATAGATAAATAGGTGATGATAGATGAGATAGATAGATGATAGATAGATAGATAGATAGATAAATAGATAGATAGAAAGATAGATAGATAAAATCATAAATTTAAAAGGGTCTGGTGGTGTGTGCCTATAGTTGTGGCTACTTGGGAGGCTGAGGCAGAAGGATCGCCTGAGCCCAGGAGGTTGAGGGTGCAGTGAGCTGTGATCATGCCACTGCACACCAGCCTGAGCAACAAAGTGAGTGAGATCCTTATTTTTAAAAAAAGAAAGAAAAGAAAAATCCAAAAGTAACACTGACCAAATAAACTTTTTTCTATTGAATTTGTACTAGTACAGCAATAAAAATGTAATAAGAAAATTATTTATTGTACAATAATTTTCATTATTTCATTTTAATTCCATGAGGAAAGTTGGGGAAAAAAAGAAAGACCTTGATCTGATGCCAAGAGCTCAAAGTAGCACCATGCTCCTTCTTTCAGGGTGACAGCTGTTTCTTGTAACCAAGACACATGTTTTGTTTTCTAAAATAATTGTGAGGTCTAATGACTACAAATGCCTTTGTAAAATTAGCATAGTTGTATTTTTGTTTTGTCTAGGGAACTTTACCAAAAACGAGATCAAATGCCGTTTAAAGAAATTGTTTGAAGCACTGAAGAAAAGGTCAGAGAAGCAATTTTATGATGCTGGGTCTCTTCTTTGATACATACTGCGCAAAACTCTGGGAAACATTTATGTTCAGCTAAAAATATTGGTGAGCGACTGTGTGATCAAAACAACATGACCTGGTAAAAAAAATTAGACTGGATTGTTTATCAATCTCTCTTCTGGCAATAATTAACACCTTGGTTATATACAAAACAACTAAGCAAAACTGATCTTTGTTACAGCTATATTGTTAAGAGACACTATTTGCTTGACATGCACTCCATGAACAGAAAAATCTTGTCATAATGAAGTGGGAGCCATATAAACTAAGTTATCTATTTGTTATTCCTAGAGGACATCTTTAAATTCAGAACAGGTAAGGAAAATAATGGATTGATTTGGATTGGTTAAACCAATACATCCAAAGGGAAGTGTACACCAACGTCCTACACCAATACTCTAACAACTTTTTTAGGATACAGAGGTATTTGACATTCATTGTTCTTGGCTTTGCCAACCTGAAAACTGAGACGACAATGAGAGTTAAATGTAATGTCCTGTGCCATATTTTTCTCTAAGTTTCCATACTTTTAGTTGAAGCATTTTCACCAGCTATATCTAAGCAGTTTTCCTATAATAAATGTCTCCCTCCAGTAACTTATTACCTGGCTAAGGGATGCAATACTTAGTACATTGTATTATTGTCCTCACTTGAGTGTTGAGGAGTCTGTCTTCCTCCGGCACTGTGATGTGAAAGCTAAGAACCCTGCTTTGTATCCCAGTCTCAGCAGAGAAACTGAAATGCTTCTAGAAGAGTAATAAAGATGTATATGACTTGTACAGACTTTTGCATAAAAGAACAAAAGTCTATGTTGTCTTACTTCTGTATGATGACTACTAAAGAAAACATATATTAATGCAATACTCAAGTTTGATTTGAGTCTACAATCTATCAAGACAAGATTTTCCACCACCACATCCCCAGTGCCTTGAACAGCAGCTGGCACTCAGTAAATTTAGTTGACTGAGTGGCACAACTATGTTTAGTGGCCAACATAGTCCCCCACTGAAAAACATAAGAAACTATGTTTGTTTTTGTTAGTTTATTTTAAATTGCATTTTTCCTTGCCACAACATATATTTCTGTGACTTTGGGTACATTGAGATGTCGTGGGTAGGTCCTTAGATTATAAACTCTTCAAGGATTCGAATTATTTCACGTCTGAACATTGTTTTCACATTTCTCTTCACAACAGTAGCCTCTAATGTTGTTATTCATGGTAAAATGTCATATCCTAATCTTAGCTCTTTCATTTTTATGTGAAAAAAATGTGAAATGTGAAATCTATGTCTTTCATGCTGCACTTTCTAACACCCATCAATAAGGTTACAAAAATTGAATAAGCCTATTGAGTATAAAGAATGCTGACAATATTGAGGAATTAACAGTTACTTGCTGGGAAATCAGAAATAGCCATAAAGGACTTTGAAAACAAACTGTTTTAGAAAAATGAAATTAATATAAGTCTTAGTAGAATGCTCTTTCATTTGCTTCTGCTTTTCACAGCTCTGATCTAGGCTTGTCCTAAGACCTTTCCCTAACAATGGGGATCAGAAAGACAGTATAAGGCGTAGCTCAGGAAGCAGGGTGTATAAACTTCAAGTTCTTGAGTTTAACAATGGGCATACAGCATAAAAGAGCAAACGTCTACAGAGTCCTATTTCTTCTGTATGATGACCACTAAAGAAAACTATAATAATGCAATACTAAAGTTTAATTTGAGTATAAATTAAAAGTGTAGTTTAATACTAAAATAAGAAGAAATAATTTATGAAAATGTTATTTAATATTATAATCCCTAAAATATTTCAATTACTGAAATCAAGATTCAATGTACAGTTGAATATGGCAATGTAAATGTGATCTAATTAATAAGTTATTATTATTACATTCACCAGATTGTGATAAGCTTTATTTGTAATTTTCACATGGTGCTGATGGAGTTTGTCCTATAATAAAATCTTCCCAAAACAGATTTCAGCAACCCAACCAATAAAAACTACACATATAAGATAAAAATGAAACAACCATGGAATCAAAAATAAGAAAATGTCTTAGAAAATGTTTAAATTGGAATTAGTAAGACCATTTATTGAGTCATACAGTTTCTTTTTTTTTTTTTTTTTTAGTTGGAATCTCATTATGTCACCCAGACTGGAGTGCAGTGGCACGCTCCCGGCCAAAGCAGCCTCGACCTGCTGGGCTCCGGTGATCCTTCCGCCTCAGCCTTCCAAGAAGCTGGAACTACAGGCGTGCGCTACCACGCCCGGCTAATTTTTTTGATTTTATTGTAGAGATGAGGTCTCGCCAAGTTGCCCAGGCGGGTCTCGAACCCGCGGGCTCAGGCAATCCACTCACCTCAGCCTCTCAAAGCGCTGGGATTACAGGCTGAGTCACCAAGCTCGGCTGATAGTTTCTGTGAATGACATTTGACTAAAGTTCTTCTACTTTGGTTAAATGAAAACCTAGAAAAGGAAGCAGCTCCTTGCAGGAGCCGCCTGTGCCAGCTTCTGTCAGGCTTACCTCCACCTTTAATCAAGGACCCTGGCAGTCTTACACCAGCAAATTGTTCCGCAGGCCCTGCGTCTAGATGTGAATGCTTCAGGCCTGGCAGCTGAGGTTGGGATGGGAATTCACAAGAACACAATTAATACTAACATGGTAAACACAGCTCTCAGTCTTAATTGTAAGTTGGAACTTCTTTAAGATGAACTTCTTTCATCTATTTATCTATTCACATTCTGGAGTTCTCTAAGGGAAAAGACTTTGAATACCATAGAGAAGTCTAAGCATGCACAAAAGAGATAACCTCTCATCCTTCTCTGAAGTGGAAGTGATGGATTACAGTGATTTGTTTCTATTAATTGGTCAAACTTATTGCCCGTACTATCTCCTTTTCCATAGAAGGCCATGACCACCTTTATCCAAGGCCTCCTTTGTCCTAAATATTCTGGCTTAGCACCTATTTCATTACTGAACTGGCTTTCCCAAAGATTATGAGGCATCTCTCAATCATGAAACCCAATGACTGGTTCTCACATTATGTGTGATCTCACTGAACTTCATTTCCTCTTCTATTTCTAACCACTCTTTCTCCATTTGCTTCTTACTTTTAAAACTACATCTTTGATTTTATTCTTTTCTAAATCTACCCTTCCTTCCTCAGAAATTCTATTCCTTCTTTGGGCCTCACAGGCTCCTTCCTGTAGGGAGAATTTCCAAGACCACTTTTATACATCACTTACTTTCCCCTGAGCTGCAGTTTTACTCCTTCAGCCATCAATAGACATTTCCACTCGTCACTTCAAATACAAATATAGTTAAAATTGAACTCTTCAACTTGGCCTCATCTACCTCTTGGCTTTACTTCCCTAATTTTTCTTATTTCTGTTTGTGGTAACATCTTTTTCCAAGTCTCCTACATATATTTTGTTCAAATATTAAAATTTACTGATTCTTCACTTTATTAGATTGAATTACGTAAAATGTCTATTTATGTAGGTCGAAAATGATCAAACATCAGCAATTTTCTATGACTTCCATCGTAAAAGTTCAAGTTCTTTTGGTCTAAAATTACTTCCGTAGCTTCTTGTTTTCTGCACTTCTATTTCTCTGCCCATGGTTCATCATGAGGTTGCCAATTTATCAATCTTTCAGAAATATTCACCGTTGAGAACTTTATAAAGTAAAAAGACTACATTCCTTCACTTTGTATTCATCATCTCATACAATTGCCTCCCAAGCCTACATTTGCAGTCTCTGGATCCTACTCACCTTCAGAGTTCTTTGTTCCATTCAAACTGGTATAAACATTCTCTCTCTTCCTGTCTTCATTCAGAGAACTCTCCTTCCATATTTCAGAAATTCCTCTGCTTGTAGACTCACTCAAACTTTAAACTCACAAGGCCTAGTGACGTTTTCACTATCTTTTACTTTATCTTTAACTATTTGTACATACTGTTTAAATGTCTTGAAATTTAAAAAAAATTAATGGTATCTTTTATTTCTTTTGATTACCTACTATATACAGGTAAAAAAAAATAGTTGCTGCTGCCTTTAGTGATTTTTTAAAATGATCGAGTCCTGTCTCAGATACCATCACCTAACTCACTCTGAAAATAACTCTCCTGCCCAGTGATGGAATATCTTTTAAAGTAGTTTTTAGACCCTACTCTATTTCCTACCAATACTACTGCAATTCATGCTATCATGCACTTGTGGACTGACGTAGCTCCCGGGCTGACTCCTAGATTTCATCAGAATTAAAACTGATGAAAGATACAGAGATTTACCACAGATATTTAAATTATTGGACTAGACTTGAATTTCTTTATATCTCTAGCAATAAAATCTTGGAGAGATCCACAGCAATATATCTCAGAATCTACTAAATCCAAGCAGTTCAATGATACAGTTAAATTGAGAAGCTTTGATACATGAATACTGTTTTCATGGGACCTCATAATCTGTTATCTGAATATCCAAGTAAGAAAATGCCTCTTTTGTCATCAAGTCATGATTGCCTGGCTCCTCTGCTGCTTGCTTGGTTAACTTTAAAACACCCTTGATCTTTGTCTTCCAATGAATTTAAATAAAATAATTCTTATAAACCCTGCTGGTCTTCTAATGTCCTCTACCCATGTTTAATCTGCTGTCAGATAATTTCTATGAGATCCTATCCAAGCTGATTTTAAAATAAGCTAGTTCATGTTTTTAGACAACTCCCTAAAAAGCAACTCAAAATTATTAGAGTTGTTTTTCTTGAGAGATTTTTATTGCATTGTGCATTTTATTTTATTGTACAAAAGAAAAAAGGCAATAAAAGCTTTTTTTACTTTAAAATAATTCTGCTATTTATAAATAAAGGTAAAGGTAAAACATCTATAAAAAAGCATATTCTTTACTCGTCCTTTAGGACATTTTTAATGGTTACTTATTTTTAAAAGAGTCAACAGAATTAGACAAAGGTTTTTACCATTAAGCTCCAGTGAGGAAAACACTTAGTTCTAAGGACTTAAAATGTATGTGTATAGGGAATAAAATAAGTTAAATCTGCATATTTGATTTTCAGACAAGACATACCTAGTTAAATTTTCTAAGTAGGTGATATGATAACATTCAAGGTCATTTGGTTTAAATTCATGATTAAAGGAATAAAAATACCACATTTACTTAAATGCACTGTATTCATTAATTATTGAGCTACATGACTAAGTTGCTATTCTAATTTTGGTTAAATATTAATTCTAGTTGTCTTAAATTTTCTTTAGGTCATTTTACTTTGTAATTACATAGAAAGATTATACTTAAAGTTAATTTCTCTGCCAAATTAGAAAGGAAGGAAAATTAATTGCATTAAGCAGAAAAATTTTCCTTATCTCAGTCATATTGCTCTAAAAATGAAGGCCAAATGAAAAAACAGATTTTGTGTTGTTTTGTGTTATTGTCAGTTTTTCTGCTTTTAGTTACACTCTTTGTTTCTCTTGTGATTTATCTTGGATGTAATTACAAAGCTTTCTTGCTAAATACTTTTTTTACTGATTTGTATTCAATGTAATACTATTTTTAATAATTTATCCAATCAGTAGAAATTCACATCTCCATTAATCCTTTCTCAAGTACTGGTATCTGTGAACTAAGTGGAATTCATGATAATTTTCAGCTAAACATCATAATGAATATCTCAAGATAAAAAATTATATTCTGTTTTTATATTTCAATTTACTTCCCAAAATGTTTTTCAAATATTGAATGTGAATGTGCTTTAGCAATTCCAATAATATTTTGTAAGGAATCCAACTATAGTATATGGATATTTTTATTTTGTTCATAAAAGGTGTACTAGGCAACCTCCAAGACTGCTCCTCATGATCTCTAACTTTTATGTTTTAACTTTTGTGTAGTCTCCTCCCACACTGTATTAGGATGGGTCTGTAAGAAAACAGAATATGGCAGAAATATGGTACTGTATGATAAAGGACTTCTCTAGCCTTTATCTCTGATTCCTTGGAGAGAAATTCTAAACCTTTGGAATTTTCTAAGTATTTGGAGTACCCATCATTTATGGTGGGTCCCTCAGACTGCACCTGAGTCTACACTCAAGTAGTTTCCTGATGGGAGCTGGCTATGCAAGAACAACCAATCATATTTTTAAAGAGTTGGTACTCCAAGTCACATAACATCAATCTGACCTCCAGGAAGGAAAGAGAAGGCTGAGATTTAACTCAGTCATGTGGCCAGTGATTCAATTAACCATGCCTACATAATGAAACCTTAAATAAAAACCCTGAACTCCAAGTTAACTCAGCTGAGTTCCTTTGTTAGGAATACACATTGTTGTGCTGTATGGTGACATGTCTTGAAAACCTGGGTGTTCTGCATTTAAATCCTTTCAGCTCTTGCCCTATGTGTCTCTTTATTTGACTGATTCTGATTTGTATCTCTCATAATAAATCTTAAGTACAGTATTGTGCTGAGCTCTGTGAGCCATTCCGGCAAATTATTAAACCTGACGGGGTAGTGAAACCCCATGATCTGGTAGCCAGTTAGTCAGGCCTGGGATTCCGTCAAGCTTGCAGCTGGTATCTGAAATTGAGGACAGCCTTGTAGGAGACTTCATCTTTAACCTGTGAAACTTGGCCAAATCTGGGCAAGTTAGAGTCAGAATTGTATTGCTCATCAAATGTCACTTCCAAGAGTAGGTTGCAAAACATATGGTAGCTTCTGCCTCTCTCTCTCTTGCATCCCTCGCTGTGGGGGAAATTAGCTGCCACTTTGTGAAAAGTCCTAGGGAGAGTTTCATGGGTGATAAACTGGTTCTTCCAGACAACAGTCATGTGAGTGAACCTTTTATGGAACTGGACCCTACAGCCTTAGTGAAGCCTTTAAGTGACAACAGCTCTGACTGCCATTTTGATTGTAATCCCATCTGAGACCCTGAGTTGGACCTATCCAGCTAAGCCACTCCCAGATTCTGACTCACATAAACTGGAGATAGAAAAAACTGGAGATAGCCATTAAGTTTGGGGTAATATGTTTTGCAAAAATAAGTAACTAATATACTAGGAAAGCTGAAGTTATTTACATTTGGTTTTAAGATTCAAATTTCTCTTTTTCCAGTTGATCTCAAAGAATGATGCATAACTGCCCCTTCCCCATCATTGATTTTCTTATGTGTAGATCTCAGTAAGTTTGCATGTCTCCTACATTAAAAAAGTGAAATTACCACCTCTTGACCCTAGAATAAGCTAAACTAACCCCAAATCTTTGTAACTTATCCCCAGAAAAGTCTATTTCTTAATTACTTAGTAGTTTGATGTGGCTTGATGATCTGAGCTGCTTTTATTTTTTGACATCTCCATGTGGAAGAAAGTGAGAGAGTCTCACAATGGATCTTATTACCAAAGCTGGAAATTATGTATATCACCTCTTCCCACAACCTGTGGCCAAACCCACTCACTCAGCACCACTCTAAAATGCGCTTTTTCTATCTGACTAAGAAGAGAAAGTGAAATTTGTGACAATTACAAGTCTTTGCCATAGAGCAGAACTCTGATTCTTTGGAGAATACTGGATCTGGTAAAGAGTATCAAAAAGTATAAATAACAACATCTCCCACCCAAAATAAATAGAGGATTCTTCATTAACACAACATAAGCTGATGAAGTAATAGTGAAAGTCTCTATGAGACAGGACTCATGGTATATAGTGACTTTTAGCTTCTATCTTGATGAAAATGCTGTACTGTTCACACTGTCACAAAACAAATACTTGTATAACCAAATGTAGGTTTCTCCATTTCATGCACTATCATGTTTTATGTTTAATCACACTTGGAACGGTTACAATCTTTTTATATTTATATATGACTAGATTGTGTGGAGTGGATTGAAGGCTATTAAAACCAATGATGGGTGGAGGAAGTACATCCTCATGTGCATCCACAAACACATTCCCATGGTCACTGTTTTGACCTGGGTTGCTTCCAAGTTGGACCAGTCTGTACCTAATTTCCCCAGTTCCCCTCATTTTTTCTTTTTGTAAATAAAGATGGAGTCTTGCCATGTTGGCTAGGATGCTCTTAAACTCTTGGCCTCAAGCAATCCTCCCACTTCAGCCTCTCAAAGTACCAGAATTATAGGCATGAGCCACCATGCCTGGCTGAACCTCAAGGTTTTGCTCAGCTCAGTTACAGAACCAGTCCTTACCATGGCAGTCTGGATTCCAGTGAGCTTAGGCACAACAACGTATAGCAACAGCATATAATTAAATCTTGCTGCCATAATATGTGCATTTCTCTCAACTGCAAACTTCCTCTCTAATCCACTCCCCTACCAATACACACACACACACACACACACACACACACACACACACACACACACATCCCTTCCACATGTATCCAGTCTATATGCCTGGGCTTCTGCTTAATTGTCTGTCCATTCTCCACTCTGGAACTGAAGCCCCAGGCTGAAATCTAACTTACCACACATAGGCCCTATGATCCAACTTGACTCTTGTTAAACTTGAATCAGAAATATTCCTATTCTCACAGAAGCTTTAATTTGAACTGAAGTACTAGAGAGAAAAACTTCCAATATGTATATTTCGAGTACCTCTTTATCTGCACATTACCAAATTCCTCCCTGCTCTGACAGGCAGTGGCTGAACTTGCAGCAGCATCAGGGCCAAGCTACCAAGGATATGACATAACACTGTAATTGGTTTTATTCAAAAGGCTTTGAAAGCATAGGATGACTAGAGACAAAAGAGGAACTTGGAAAGACTGAATATTTATTTTTGAAAATGGAATATTTTAGGTAATTTTTGTTATTTGTAAGATGTTCAGAATTCACTTTAATATTTTATTTTCATATGCATAGATAACGCTATGATAAAATGAAGAACATAGAAATAAATACGAACATGTAAAAATAAATTATGTTGGAAAAGAGAAAGACAGCTTATAATAATATAAAACACCTAAATCAATCTCTTTGTGCACTCATTTTTTGATCCTTGGGAATCCAGAAGAAAATCTATATGTTATCCAACGTATTTGGAACTTACACAGAATCTGGAATTTAAACTCAAGCTTGAGATTAAAAATCAATTTTGTGGCTCCTTGGCATACACCCTAAAAGAAAAAAGGGATTATCCAAACATCCAGACTCTTCTTATCTCAAAAATATGTCTGCAGAGTTACCTTATATTTTATTGATGATAACAAGATTGTGATTTTAATCATGTTTTATTACCTTCATGAAAAGCAGGCGAGGTTGGGTGTGGTGAATGACAAAAAAAGGTATACTGACAAGCACATTAATTGTCCTCTTTTAAATCTTGATTCATCTAGACTTTCCAAATCTAGAAACTCTTAAAATCTTATTCTGAGCTTTATTTTTGTTGTGTTTTGTTTTTTATCAGTGGATAGATTAGATAAAGAAATTTTAAAAATAAAATAAAAATGGCCCTTATATTCTGACCTCTTCTGTAAGGGGCTCTGAAAATATGCTTTTTAAAAAAGGCATTCAATCTTATTTCTGGAAGAAGAGCGCAGGGGGCCGAAGTTTCCACTATCCTTTTTTTCCAAGTACTCTATTTTATCTGCTAACCATACTTTTCAAAGAAAGGAAGTTGATTACAAAATCAGTTCCAAACCCTCTTCTTACTATGAGAGCTGGTATGAATCATTGAACTGAAGACTTGGGCAGGACCCCAGCTGTTTATAGGCAGTAACTCTTACAATTGAGATAAAAAGAAAGCTGACACAGAAAAACTCAAACAGAAGCAAGTTTAACTGTTTTCTTCCTGGAAGTAGCAATTGAGCCAGTTTTGTCTTCATGGCAAAAGCAGGCAAGAAGTTTTTCTCCCAAAGAGAACATACAGAAAACAGATTTTTTTCATTATAAGCATCAACTCTATATTAAAATTCTAACATTTACATGTAACTCTCTATTGTGGAGGGCTTTCAGGCACATGATATATGCTTTTCATCATTTGCTGGTAACTTTACACAAGAAGCATTAAATAAGATGCTCCCAACCTCCATCTCCACCATTGCTCAAGGGCTCTGATGGAAGCTATAGAGTGGGCATCATTCATTCACAAATATTTTGAGCTCTAACTATGTGTCGGACATTATTCTAGGTTCTAGAAACAGAAAGATGAACCAGAAGGATGAGAGAAACTTATTTTTTGCCTTTATGATCAGTAGGACTTTCATGTTTTTTCTTGCTATTCAAAACTTAATTCCCATGACCAAAGCCTACTCTGAAGATGTATTCCTTTCTTCTTCCAAATACAGAGTATAAGTTTCTGCATAAGGCACAGAGACAATGTCAACTTACTTTGTGGTATTCCAGCGCTGAATGTGTGTGATGGATAAGGGAAGGAGTCAGGAGATAGATGAACTTTTAGATTCTAAAAGGATGCAAGACATTTCATTCTCACAATTAGAACAAGGTTCTGAAAAATGATGGTCCGTTTGCCCAGATGTGTGCATGGCCCATAAGTAGAATGGAGAAACAGGCTCAGATTGATCCTCCATCTCACCCACATACTTGTCTTCTCTTACTTTATATACTCATTTCTTCTGAAAAGAAATGTGGAATCCCCTACAATCCTTATAACACCTGGGAGACACAAATAGGAATAGGCTCCATTTACATACATTTCTGTTAAAGATGCTGTTTAGTTTTTCAGAACATTAGGATTTAGCTGCTCTGGCTGGTGATGGGATAATGGTATTTCTCATTAGTGATATTAATAGAGTTTTCTTTCTTTTTGAAAAGTTTTTAATTTTTAGTTTCAAGGCATACATGAGCAGGTTTGTTACATGAGTATATTGTGTGATGGGAGGTTTGGGCTTCCATTAAGCCCATCTTCCAAATTGTTTGCTACCCAATGGGTAGTTTTTCAACTCTTGGCTTCCTTCCTCCCTCCCTCCCTTTCTCCTACCCTTCTTCCCTCCTTCCCCCCTCTTCCTCTTTTTCTCCCTCCCTTCTTTAATAGTCCCCAGTGTCTGTTGTTCCCATCTTTATATTCATGTGTACCCAGTGTTTAGCTCCCTCTTATAAGTGAGAACACGCAGCACTCGTTTTTCTGTTTCTGCATTAGTTTTCTTAGAATAATGGCCTTCAGCTGCATCCACATTGATGCAAAGAACATGATTTTGTTCTTTTCTATATGTGCATAGTATCCCATGGTGTATATGTACCACATTTCCTTTATTCTGTCCACCATTGATGGGTAGGGCTGGTTCCATGTTTTTGCTATTTTGAATAGTGCTGCAATAAACATAGGAATGCAGGTGTCTTTTTGGTAGAGTGATTTATGTTCCTTTGAGTACATACCCAGTAGTGGTATTGCTGAGTCAAATGGCAAATCTATTTTTAGTTATTTGAGACATTTCCAAACTGCTTGCCACAGGTGCTAAGCTAGCTTACATTCCCACAAACAGTGCATGAGAATTTTGTTTATCTACAGCCTTGCCAACAACTGTGGTCTTGTCTTTGTATTAATTCAGGACATTATGCAGTCAATAAAAAAAATGGTAATAAAACTGAACATAGTTCATTAATTCAAGGCACTTTTCTGGAATAAACAGGTAAAAAAAAAGACAGAAATTCTCTCTGGTCTAGTTTAAATGTGTGAAGCATGCACATGTACACACACAGACACACATATACATCTGTGTATAATGCCTCATAGTGTGTCATAAGGTCCTAAAGTCTTTAAAAAGAAAGGAAGACATTGGAAGTAGTACTTATCTATACTCCATGTCAGGCACCATAAGCAGTTACCTTATTTATTTCTTCACCTATGAGATTAACATTATGGGGAAATTAGAAATTTCAAAGACTACAAAATTAAGAGATAGAATATCAAAGTTGTTTTATTTCCACTCTCCCTAATGCCTCCTATTAAAGAACATGATTTGAAATGAGCAATTTAGCCCTTGATATAAGAAGCTTGGAACAGCAGAAGGAACATCACATGAAAATTAAACAAGCAGTGCTCAATGTATGGAAGTTCCTTCCCTTTTCTGCCACCCTCTGTTTTCATGTTCCCATTTTTACACAGGTGTTGCCATGGCTCCCAAAACCATAATGAATAGATTGAAAGTAATCGCTAATTATTTTCATTTCTTTAAAGCACACTACAATTCAACTGCCCAATTTCTCTCAAATCTTTTCACATAAATGCTTTTCCCTGAAATATTTCTGTCCTTATTACCTTTCTCTTATTTGGTTCACCTGCAATTTCTCCTCTGAAATATTGACATCTTGCTGCATTCCCAGAGCTCCGGCCTCCCCTTCCTCTAGTCATTGACGTCAGAGTCCTCACTTCCCTGTGATGCTATTGAAAGGCTCAACTTATGCAGTGTTAGTTCTCAAAACAGCAGCAAGAACAACCCTACTTTATTAACCAAATGAAGAAACCAATGTATAGAAAAAATGTTTTCTTTGCATTTTAATTACAGAATCTGTCATTAAATCTCAGTGTCATTGCATTTCCACACTATAGATGGGAGAATTTTTAGTAAGGTCGTGAACGTTAAGCTACTGAGGGCATTTTGTGTTTCATAATGTTAATAAAATTTGTAACTGTTTATCATGTGTCTTGTACTAAATTAGAAGGTCTCCTATGGCAGAGACTATTTGCTTTGCTTGTTTTATTTGATTTGGTTTTATTTTAATTTAATAATATAAGATCAGAGCCTAACATACCTGAGTGAATGAATGGCACAAACTAAAGATTGATGTCTGGAACCAAAAATCTGGTTTTGCAACTGGCTATAAGGCTGCAAACCCACAATTAATCAGCAAGTGTTTATTGCACCCCACACAGTGTGTATGACAACTGCATTTTGTCTGCCTCTAGAAACATGTATCGGCTTTTCAGACTGTCAGTATTGCTCTTCCTCTGACTAACCAAGGTAGAAGGAGACATGCAGGAGTGCAGAGTCAATAACTATACTCTACATGCTTCAACTTGATGGTCTATTGCTTTGGTGCTTGCATAACAAAATCTGCCTAAGACTGAATTATGTCAGATATGTATGAATGGTATTTTTGCCTGCAGTAGTACCAGAAATCTTAGAAGAACCTTCAAACTTTTGAGAATCAAAGGTAGACACACAGTGTCAACCAGTAGGTGATATAGAGGAAAGGTTTTCCCATTTTGTGGAGAAGGCAACAGACCTGAAGTTAAATAAATTGTTCATATAACAGACACTAGAGATTCCTAAAGGGGGAAAGAAGGGTGGGGGACCAGGGTGAAAAACTAACTATTAGGTATCATGCTCACTATTTGAATGACAGGTTCAGTAGAATCCCAAACCTCATCACCATTTAATATACCCATGAAACAAAGATGCACATGTGCCCCCTGAATCTAAAATTTTAAAAATAAAAGAATAATAATAATCTGTTTATACTCATGTGGTAAACAATTAAGAACCCTGAATTAACACAAGCTGAACAAAAAAGGCAATTTACTTCCTGCTAAAGAAAGCCATGTTATTTCCACACGATATTTTTATTTTAATGCTTATATAAACTACACTAAAGCTGAGTGGCAAGGCAAACAGATTTTGTATTAACTACACTTATAAAGAATCAGATTATTTAATAAGAATGTTCTGACGTTGATCAAGCTTACACTTATATTTCATATAAAAATATGAAAATTCAAAACTTTCTGGAAGGAGAAAATAGGGAAGAAAATCAGAGGAAATCAAGATAATGCTAGTTAGTTTAGTTCCTGTAAAGCAAGTATTCTTAATCTAAGATTTGTGAGCCCCTGGATTGCATAGATGAAACTGGGGGTGTGCAAAGTTCATATCCATCAACTCCCTGAAACTGCAAGAAAAAATTGGATGAATGTGCATATGTGTAGTTTACTGGGAAGAGGCCAATAATCTTGATACTACACAATAAATCAATAATTATTAGCATAAAAATGTAAATAACCAGGTCATCACAACACACCCTATTCAGAAATCAAAAAACAAGTTTATACTGTTCAGAAACACAAGGTAAATATTAATTGAAAAGGAATTGAAAAGTATGAGATCAAAGAAACATAGAATTGTAGATTGTGTTACTGCCATGCTGGCCTATACGGGTCAAGTAGAATTACATAATAGTAAACCCTCTTTCCCCTAAAAGAATCACCCCCCCCCCAAAAAAATTTGCAGAAACCCTAAACTCAGACTCTTGCTTGATATGTCTAAGAGTGAGTCCTTCTCTCCATTTTCTGTGATGGCTGTATGGTGCCCACTAACTGCTGGTACTCCCTGGGTGAACCTTACTTGAGTTGATAGCTCAGCCCCAAGTAGTCCTTCTAGAAGTCTACATGTGATGAGTAGATTTGGTTTTGAACAGAACTTTGACTACAGATTCTAAGGGGACAGAAACAGCAGTGGTTGCCATTGATAGCATGTCCTTAGAACAACACTGAAAATGGTAGGATAGTAAACAGGGTTTGTTTGAGTCTTTCTAATAAGGCCGCTACACATCTCTGTAGCCACAACCAGGGGACACATATCAGCTCAGGTCTTAAAAGAACAGATAATACCAGGCAGTATTAGACAAACAAGATACACAATGAAGGGAAAGTCTGTGAAGGGAAAGTGAAAAGACAGTGAGTCTTCAGATCTAGGAGCAGATCCATCAAGTTCGAAAGAGGGTAGGGAAGGATTGGATAGGAAGAACCTCAGATAACAGTATGGTTCTAGGAAAGGTTTAACCAAGCCAATGGAGAGTTCCTTAGCAAAGAGTTGCCTTTAAGATCCAGGATTAGCACTCCTATTCTACTGAGTCATTGGCTGGGAGCAACTCCAGGCAGCATAGCATGGCATGTAGTGGATCCAAGGAATGCAGCCAGAAGCTGTCAACAATCTTTGTTCCCTGCAGTGAGTTCTCTTGAAATCAGATCTGATCAGTGAATCTTCAAGGTCCCTACAGGATATACAACTCAATAATGTTATCCAAAGAGGTGAACTCATTAGAACTAAAATCAAAACACTGAATATCTAAACACTACTCTCTAGCCTTGTCTTGTTTTTGGAGCAAGTGGCATGGAAATGTTGAGAGACAGACAGATAAAGAGACAGAGAGAACCACAAAGATAGAAAGAGAGAGGTAGAGAATGAGAGAAAAGAGAGGATGACAAGCAGGCAGGAGCAAAATGCATGGCAAAATTATAATTTCTTCCTTTTGTCTTATAATAGCATTTTTCCATGAATTAAAGCATAAATAAAAAAGAAGAATTACCTTTTAAAGTTGATGGTACTGACCGGACTTGGTGGCTCAGCCTGTCATCCCAGCTCTTTGAGAGGCTGAGGAGAGTGAATTGCCTGAGCCCATGGGTTCGAGACCAGCCCAGGCAACTTGGCGAGATCTCATCTCTACAATAAAAAGTCAAAAAATTAGCCAGGCATGATAGCACGCGCCTGTAGTTCTGGCTACTTGGAGGGCTGAGGCAGAAGGATCGCTGGTCGACGCTGGGGTGGCCATGAACGTGCCACTGCACTGCAGCCAGGGCTACGGAGTGAGACTCCAACTCAAAAAATAAAAAAATAAAGTTGATGGTACTTTAAAGACACTCAGAGCTTCTAAATGTGGAAATGTAGATACAAATCATTGTGCATGTAAATATATTAAAATAAATAGGGCAGTGAGTTAGCTCTGTGTAATATATTATATAGAATAGTTGTGTTTTTCAGAAAGAGGAATATATTTTTTTTCATTGATAGGCACCTTACCCTCTCTCCCTTCCTTTATCTTCAGCTCTTTGTTTTGTGGAAGTCAAAGCTTTGTTCACAATATTTCCTGAAATACTTTCTTCTAAAAAAATTAATAAGTAAATATGGATTTCTCTACTGGTAGTGTAACTAACAGTATTAACTGTTACTCTCTATTTTCTGTGATATCACTTGTATAGTCAAATTTCTATTATGTATGTTTGCATCTTTAATGACATGTATTATGTATGTTTGCAAACTGATGACAATAGTTAATATTCAGCTATCTGAAAAGATAAATAAATCAATAAATGCTTAGCTAAAACTAAGAAGAAAAGAAAGAAGAATCAAATAAATAAAATTATAAACAAAAGACATTACAACTGTTACCACAGAATACAAAGGACTGTAAGAGATTACTATGAATAATTATATACCAACAAATGGAATAACCTAAAATAAATTAATAATAATAATAATAATAATAAAAGAAATTAATAAATTCTTAGAAGCATACATCCAGGAATGAAAACTAAGAAATAAAAACTCTAGCAGGGCTCGGTGGCTCAGCCTATAATCCCGTGCCTTTAGGAGGCTGAGGTGAGTGGATTGCCTGAGCCCGCGGGTTCGAGACCCGCCTGGGCAACTTGGCGAGACCTCATCTCTACAATAAATTTTAAAAATCAGCTGGGCATGGTAGCGCGCACCTGTAATTCCGGCTACTCAGAAGGCTGAGGCGGAAGGATCGCCAGAGCCCAGCAGGTCGAGGCTGCAGTGGCTAGGAGCGGCCACTGCACTCCAGTCTGGACGACAGTGAGACTCCAACTCAAAAAAAAAAAAAGAAATAAAAAATCTGGAAAAAGGAAATAAAAAATTGTATGAAAATTGAATAAGCAATCAAAGATCTCCAGACAGCATTTCAACTTGAGTCAGGCAGAATGGTGTCAGCAAAGAAAGGCAGTAAGAAAATGGGCCATTTTCCCACCAACGAGGGAGTGACTAAGAATACACCATCAATATTCACAAACACATCCATGGAGTGGACTTCAATAAGCATGTCCCCCAGACACTCAAAGAGATCCAGAAATTTGACATAAAGGAGATGGGGACTTCAGATATACACATTGGTACCAGGCTTATTAAAACTGTCTGGGCCAAAGGAATAAGAAATGCCCCAAACCATATCTATGTGCAGTTATCCAGAAAACATAATGGGGATGAAGAGTCACTTAACAAGCCTTGTGCTTTGATTACCTATGTACCTGTTACCACTTTCAAAAATATACAGTCAATGTGGCCAAGAACTAATCGCTTATCACCAAAAACATCAAATAAAGTTATAAAACCACCAAAAATAAATACCTCCAAACAAAGAAAATCTTAGGTGTTCATGACTTTATTGATGAAGACTATCAAACATTTAAGAAAGAATTAACATCAATCATGGGCTACAGGAATTAATATTGTTAAAATGTTTATTCTACCCAGATGTTTACAGATTCAATGTAATTCTTATCAAAATTCCAATGGTGTTTTTCACATAAATTTTTTAAAATTCTGAAATGTGTGTGGAATCACACAAAATCACAAATAGACAAAGCAATCTTGAACAAAAAGACCAAAACTGGAGTAATCACACTGTCTTATTTCAAAGTATGCTGCAATGCTCTAGCAAGCGAAATAACATAGTATAAGCATAATAACAGATATATAGACCAATGGAACAGAATAAAGAGCTCAGAAATAAATCTACACACAAGGTAAATTAAGCTTTGACAAAGGTGCTAAGAATGCACAAAAGGAAAAGAAACAGTCTCTTCAATAATTAGTGTTGGGAAAAACTGGATATCCTGATGCAGAAGAATAAAATTGGACCCTTATTTTACACCTTATACAAAATTCCGCTAAAAATGGATTAAAGACATAAAAGTAAGACCTAAAACTGTTAAACTGCTAGAGGAAAGCATAATGAGAAAGCTTCTAGGCAATTTTTTTTTTTTTTTTAAGTTGGAGTCTCACTCTGTCACCCAGACTGGAGTGCAGCGGCCGCTCCCGGCCACCGCAGCCTCGACCTGCTGGGCTCCGGCGATCCTTCCGCCTCAGCCTTCCAAGTAGCTGGAACTACAGACGCGCGCTACCACACCCGGAT
>CAUYQG010270443.1:0-41549 GCA_963574415.1 Tarsius wallacei | reverse complement strand
AGTGAGACTCCAACTCAAAAAAAAAAAAAAAAAAAGTTGGCCAGTCATTCTGCAACTGCATCTCGTTGGTACTTAACTTCCAGTCAAGGAAGTCACTTCTTAGTTGGTGGCCTAGACACCTACAAAGCCTTCCAGTAAGTGAGTTGCTTTCATTGCTAGAGTTTTGCAAAACTGAGCTGCTTTCCTAGGAGGATTCTTCACTCAGTAAGGGCATGCAACGCCAGGTTGGACAAGCGCAGGAGCTGCATGTAGACAAGGCAAGTTCAAATACAACTGACATTTCAGATCACTGCCGAAGTGTAAAGTCGCTTTTTACTATTGCTAACAGATACCTAGCACATAGTGTTGTTAGATCTTGAGCAGCAGAATTCTTTTTTTTTTGTCCCCCCTTTTGTACCCTGGCTGTATTAAGAAATAAAAGCATGCATATTCAATGTGCTGTACATGGGTGCTCCTGCATTATTCTGCCGTGAAAATACCACTCATTTAAAAAGTAACGGCAAGAAAACCATCTACAATCCCAGAAATGAGAACTGTTATTTCCAAGACACAGACAGCTACAAAACTTTAATGCTGGAGGGAATCCTGAGCCAAGATGAAATTGAGATATAAAAATGCAAAAATAAAAATAAAATTTTGTCAACTTCTTTGGAAAGAAGACAACTCTACAAACACCTGGAAACTATTCAGAATTTTCTTGAACTCCTATTTTGACGGCATCAAAACTAAAGCATCATTACGATGCTGGAGGGCACTTAAGCTCCACCAGCCCTATCTTTTTCTAGAGTTAGATCGTATCCAGTGCCATGATCTAAATAGCATCCATATATTTTAATCTCGGTCTGATATTTCTCCTCGGTACAACAAGATTTCATGGCCAATGAAGCTTTGTTTTGAGGGCCTATAATAAACTAGTCGGTGCTATAAATCTCTGAAAATTGGCAATGGCTACTGAATTTATTTATCCAGCCCTGAACCTTCTTATAAGCAACATAGTCAAATGTCCCGCTCAGTTCTCTGATGACAATCTTCACATGAAATGTCACAGACATCTCAAAACAAATGAGAGTTTTTGTTTCCCAATTATACCACCCCCCATCCTTGCCCAGCTTATAAGTGAATGGCCATCTCTCCAGTTGCTTAAACCAGAATAGTGTGAGTTATCCTTCCTTGAGTTTGCTCCGTCCCTCGTTGCCTTCCCAGATGCACATTACCAAGCTGTTTCTATTTTCAAAATATAGTGCAAATCTGTCCACATGATTCCATCTCCGCCGCCACCACACTCGTCTGAACTACACTCCCTCTTGCCTGACCCTGACACACTCATTCATTCTCTCATCACACACTCACTCACATTGCTCCTACTACATGCCAAACACAACTGCCTCCGGCTGTTCCACTGCGTCTGTTCTTGCCCTGTTATCCGGTATCTACCCAGCAGCCCCGTGGATTGTTGTAAATACACAAAACATGATGTTGTCCTGCTTAAAACTCTCCAGTGATTTCCCACAGCACTTCTTACCATGGCCTAAAAGGCCTGGATGCAACTACTTGGTTTCTTGGGGGTCACCTGCAAGGACTCAGGCCCCCACCTCGCACTCCTTCATTCACTGTGTTTCAGCTGTAACGGCCTTCTTTCCACTGCTTAAACAAGCTACGAATGCCCACCTCCCAGCTTTTCTACCCTCTCCTCCCTCTGCTTGGAATGACCTTCGCATGTCTAGCTTCTTCTCACTATTCATATTTCAGTAAAAATGTGCTCCCTCCCTAAATAAGCCACGGTCTCAACATTCCAGGTCCATCATTTAAATATTTCATCTCCTGCCGAACGGTTAGCCAGCCCTATTTGAAATGGTCTTATTTGCTTACTTGTTCCATTATTTGCCTCCCACACCAGAGTAGCAGTTCCCTGAAAGCTGGGAACTTTTCTGACTTGTTTAATGAACTAGATTGATCAAATATTCAATGAGTCAGTAAGTTGCACTTAAACATTAAGAAGTCTTTGGCTATGTCCCTTAGTGATTATTAACTTTCTAATTTCGTGGTTTGGGTTTGCAAATTTATGTTTGTTGTATTCATGTTCCTATGTAGTGATTTTTAGGTTGGTTGTGAAAAGCCCTGGGGCTGAAATTGGTGGATAATCTTTAAAAAACAAACAAACAAACAAAAACTAGCCCCAGATTTTAAAACTTGTGAAAAAAATAAAGCTCATTTTGATGCCTTTGTGAACTCTTGTAATTGAGTTTGGATCACATTTTCTATTAAAGTAGCTAACACATAGCTACTAAAAAAAAAATTAAGAAGGCCCAAAATGTTCTAATAGCAAACATATAAAACTGTATGTTTTCTTTTTTTTTTTTTTGAGTTGGAGTCTTACTCTGTCACTCAGACTAGAGTGCAATGGCCACTCCCGGCCACCGCAGCCTCGACCTGCTGGGCTCTGGCGATCCTTCCGCCTCAGCCTTCCAAGTAGCTGGAACTTCAGGCGCGCCCTACCACACCCGGCTAATTTTTTTTATTTATTGTAGAGATGCGGTCTCGCCAAGTTGCCCAGGCGGGTCTCAAACCCGCAGGCTCAGGCAATCCACTCACCTCAGCCTCCCAAAGTGCGGGATTACAGGCTGAGCCACCAAGCCCGGCTAACTGTATGTTTTCATATGAAAAAAAAATTATCAACATGCACAGGCTATATCCATTTCCTACACCAAAACGTGCTATTATAGTACTATGAATGAAACATTTATAAATTGAATATTTTTAAAGCATATCATTTAAAACATTACAAGGAGTCTGTGTGTTTATTAGTTCTGTCATAAATTACCCCCAAATTTAGCAGCTTAAAACAACATTTATCTCCCATTGAGAAGCAGGAATCTAGGGGGTAGAGGTGGGGGACCACTGTGTGGCATTGGCTCAGGATGCCTCGTGAGGCTGCAGTCATTTGAAGAGACAGAATCAGCTCCCATGATCCTTCACATGGTTCTTGGCTGGAGGCTTGTTTCTTACCATGTGAGCCTCTCCATAGGGCTGCTCACATAACATGGCAGCTGACTTCCCCAGAGCAAATAATGTGAGTCTCAGACAGAAGCTGGACAACCCTCATTTCTGCCATTTCCAGTTTCTCACATAAACTGACCCTGGTAGACAGTGGAAGAGGAATTACGCAAGGCTGTGAAGGAGGTAGGGATCATTTGGGAGACTGGTTACCACAACTGGAATATGAAGACCACTGTCATGAATACTGCCAAATCAATTTCTTTTTCTGAGTCAGTAATGAATGCAGCTATGAGTAAAGAAACCATGGCAAATGATCTTTTAGGTCGGACATGGTGGCTTATGCCTGTAATCCCAGCACTTTGGGAGGCCAAGGCGGGAAGACTGCTTGAGTCCAAGAGTTGGAGACCAACCCAGGAAACATAGGGAGAACTTGTCTCTACAACAACAACAAAAAAAAATTAGTTGGGCACGGTGGTGTGTGCCTGTATTCTCAGCTTCTCAGGAGGCTGAGGCAGGAGGATAGCTTGAGCTGAAGAATTTAAGGCTGCAGTGAGCTGTAATCGTGCCACTGTACTCCTGCCTAGGTGACAGAGAGAGACTGACTCAAAAAAGAAAAAGAAAAAAAAGTGATTGAAACAAAGAAGAGGTTTGTTTATCTGCCACGAGAAGTCCCAGATCAGGGGGTTCGCAGAAGCTATCGTGGGTCAAGAGCTCCTTCAAGGACCCAGGCTTATTCTGGCTTTCAGCTCCACTGCCCCAGGGGATGGTAGCAGCCGCTCCAGAGACCATGTGGCATCAGTGGCCTTCTCTTTACATCTCACCGGCCAGAATCCCATCATGGAACTCTCATTCCAGCCTCTACAATACACGAAAGCAAAGAAAAACAAGGGAAACCAGTGTTGATGAGCCCATGGTGCCTGCCACGTTTCCCAAGTTCAGATTGTGGACACGGTATTTTCCTAAGATGGCTCAATATGCGATAATGTATTGGAGCTACTTGGTAACATAAGAGGAGCACAGGGCTTACAAATAGCAAGTTTTCATTAAGTAGGTCTTGAATGAATGTATTCTGTACTATTAGGTGTTCAGTATTTCCTATAAGCATTTGCCTCTCTAAACATGTCCTAAAATGACTTTGTATTCTATTTGTATTAATGGGGAAAAATAGATTTTCCATTAGTAGGAAGTAAGTAAAAATAGCAAAAGAGCACAGTAACTCTCTGCAGTTTACTCTTCTCTCACTTTCCGGATTTGTATTCCAGGTTGTGATCTGTGCATGGAACACTGAGTCCCCTTACCCTTCAGCTCTTGCTATCCCTTCCACCCACCCGCCTCTCCCACCACCCTACAGCCCTGCCTCACACAAGAATTCTTTTTCTCATTGTTCTTCTTGGTTCAGAATTTGCTTTTTAAAATAACAAAAAAAGAAAAAATGATGAGTTGATTAAATATACTCCTTTTAGGAAAAAAACCAATGATGTTATTTGAAACTAACTTTGTAGGCCGGGCATGGTGGCTCAGCCTGTAATCCCAGCACTTTGGGAGGCCCAGGCGAGTGGATTGCCTGAGTCTGTGGGTTCGAGACCAACCCGGGCAACTTGGCAAGACCTCGTCTCTACAATAAATCAAAAATTGGCCAGGCGTGGTAGCATACGCCTGTAGTTCCGGCTTAGGCGGAAGGATTGCCGGAGCCCAGCAGGTCTATGCTGGGGTGGCCATGAGCGTGCCACTGCACTCCAGCCTGGGCGACAGGGTGAGACTCCAACTAAAGAAAAAAAAGAAAAAAGAAGGAAACTAACTTTGTAAAAAAGACAACCCAAAAAACAAACTGCATTCTGAAAATACCATGAAATGCCAACGTAGCATTTTTGTACATCAAAAAAATGTCTTCATCTTTTATGCCAAAACTGACTTTAAAAATGAAGCTGTTAAAAATACTCACTTAATTTAGTAGCTTTTAATTCACAGGGCTTTTTCATGGGTGGGGCTGCTAAGTGGTGAGTTGATTTTTGCCACAGAGGAGTATACTGCCTCCGTAAAAGTCAGACTTTTTACTAAGAATAGACTGTGGGCTGCAGGATAATTAAAAAGTGCTTGGTATAATTGAAGCTCTGGTGAGGAAATGATTAAAGTCATGGCCTTGCATGTTGGGTGTATACAAACTACTTTAAAACTTGGATATTGGAATGTATACCCTTAAAAGGATTGCATTAAGCTGGAAAACATTTAAAATACTGTTGATAAACTAAACTTTTCATTTTAAAAATAGAACAACGGGAATCACTAAAATTACACATTAATTTGACATGAATAGTGAAACTTGCTATACCTATTAGAAATATAGAAAAACTTCTCCTAAAGAATGTAGCTTCTGTTCTTACTCAAAACAGACTGTGGAAGATAAAGTTTACTTGGCCATTTCAGCACCAAAAAAAGAATCTTTTTTTTTACTAAAGTAACTTATTTATAACAAATATGAAAGCAATAACAGTTATAACTTTCATAATTACATTATTAATGATAAAATGAAGTTGAAAACCTTATAAGATCAAAATCAACGAAAAAACCAAAAGTAAGTCATAAAAAAGGATTGCCTTTATTAACACTTGAAAAATAGCTTCACATATGATAAAAATAAACAAGTTTCAAACAAGCCCAAACAGGAAACTTTTAAAAGATTACATATTATTTTGCGTTGTGGTTTTAAAAAATCCTAAAAAAAATCAGGAAGCTCAAAATTCCTTTGTGTTAAATACCAGTTGACTTGGTAACAGAATACTGTCTTCCCCAGCTCTTTCACAATTATTCTGAAGTCTTGTTAGCATCCTTTTATTATCAGTCTGAGTTCAAGGAATAGGTATGGACCCCTTATTACAATTTAAGGGGAATGTTTTGTCAATGAAAGAAATTTATGATAAATAACTTAAATTTCAAATTTGACTAATACCTCCTACAACCCCTTAAATGATTTAGAGTTTCTTTGGAATATCTTTGTATAATTAACTTAGAACCCCACCTAATTTCAGGGCTTTTATTATGATTATTAGATACTAATTTATGCAATTGTTTAGAACTATAAAGTAGCATTGAGGGAGAGACCAGATTAGTTTTGTATTCTTGTGAATTTTTTTTCCTTAGAGGAAAAAATATTATTTTGGTTATTTTTTATTTGTCTGAGTTTAACTTATGGATTTTTCAAATTATTTTCTAATATATTTGTGTGTTCATTGTGGAGGGGGTGAGATGGTTGATTTAGAAACTAAGGTCTGGGCATGGTGGCTTATGCCTATAACCCCACACTTCAGGAAGTCGAGGTGGAAGGATTGCTTGAGGCCAGAAGTTTGAGACCAGCCTGAGCAACAAAGTGAGAAGCATCTCAATAAAACATTTAAAAAAATTAGCCAGCTGTGGTGGCATGCTATAGTCCTAGCTGAGTATGTCTTAAATATGATGAAAAAAGATATGATTAATACTTATATTATTATGTAAATAATAGAGACACTGCAAATAAAACAAGTTTAACCCATGAGCAACAATGTAATAACAAAGAAAAATTTGAAACATTCTCTGATTTTTAAATTTTTTTTTATTTTTTGGAAACAGAGTCTCCTCCCACCTCAGCCACCTGAGTAGCTAGGAGTCTCACTGTCGCCCAGATGGGAGGACCACTGCAGCCTCAACCTCTTGGGCTAATGTGGTGTCTCTCTCTTAAAATAGCTTATTGTACTGTACTCACCTATTTTCTAACTGTAATCAACCACAGATAATTTGAACTAAGGAAAGTGAAACTGAGGAAAGTGAAAGGGAGAACTACTGTAATATAAAAATAAAAAAAGAAAATATTTAAAAACATGTAGATCAAATAAAATTATAGACAAGTCAAAACTTCAAAAATGCAGCACACACACACACACACATACCTGCATGCACACTCACTCTTTTTTTTTCTTAAATTTTTTTTTCATTATAAAGATGTGGGGTACAATTCAGAATTAGGTATACAAATGATCATCATACAGGTAAAGTTTGGGCCTCCCTTTGGTCCCCACTTCACCTGGTTTGAGATCAGGTACCCTTATTGATGTTATGTGACACCCCCTTCCCCTGGCAGTGTCCTGCTACTGCCAATCCCTTTTTTATTATACTATAGTAAATGTTCAGAGTCCACTTATGAGTGAGAACATGTGATACTCAGTTCTTTATTTCTGTGATAGATCACTGAGTATGATAGACTCTCAATCCATCCAAGTTGCTGCGTAGTCCATAATTTTGTTCTTCTTTATGGCTGCAAAATAGTCCACCATGTATAAGTACCACATCTTTTTTATCCAGTCCAGTTTTGATGGGCAGCATGGTTGGTTCCATGTTTTCACTATCGGAATAGTGCACAATAAACATGCTTGTGCAGATATCTTTTCTGTAGAATGATTTAAGTTCCCCCAGGTATCACCCAGAAGGGGGATTGCTGGGTCATATGGAATATCAATTTCTAGTTCTTTTAGGAATTGCCAAATTGCTTTCCATAGAGTTTGAACTAGTTTGCATTCCCACCAAAAGTGTAGAAGCATTCCTTTCCTCCACATCCTCACCAGCATCTGTTGTTTTGTTTTATTAATTATGATCATTCTTATGGAGTTAGGTGGTATCTCAGTATGGTTTTGATTTGCATTTCTCTGATGACTAGTGAGGCTGAGCATTTTTTCACTTCTCTGTTGGCTGTTCGTATGTCTTCTTTTGAGAAGTGTCTATGTCTTTTACCCACTTTTTAATGGGGCTGTCTGTTTTTTTCCTTTTGGCATGTTTGAGTTCCATGTAGATACTGGATGTTAGGCCTTTGACAGATATGCAGTTAGCAAATATTTTTCCCCATTCTGTGGGCTGTCTCCCTGCTCTCTTTATTGCTTCTTTTGCTTTGCAGAAGCTTTTCAGTTTGATGAGGTCCCACTTGTCTATCTTATCTCTTATAGCATGGGTTTTGGGGGTTTTGATCAGGAATTGGTTGCCTATTCCAATTTCTGTAATGGTGTAATGGTGTCTTAGAATTTTCTAAGATTCTTAAAGTTTAAGGTTTTACATTAGGTCTTTGATCCATGTGGAGTTGATTTTTGTATATGGTGATAGGTTAGGGTCTTGTTTCATTCTTCTGCATGTGGCCAGCCAGTTTTCCCAACACCGTTTACTGAATAGGTTCTCCTTTCCCCAGTGGTTGTTATTGGAGGCTTTGTTGAAGATGAGTTGGTTGAGAAACTGAGGTTTTGCTTCCAGAATCTCTATCATGTTTCATTGGTCTATATGCCCATTTTTGTACCAATACCAGGTTGTTTGGATTATTGTAGCCTTATAATAAAGTTTAAAGCCTGGAAGTGTGATACCTCCCACTTAGCTTCTTTTGCTAAGGATTGTTTAAGCTATTTGTGGTCATTTATGTTTTCATATGAATTTCTGAATTGTCATTTCCAGATCTGAGAAGAATGCTGTTGGTAACTTGATGGGTATTGTGTTGAATCTATAGATTGCCTTTGCTAGGATGGACATCTTAACAATGTTGATTCTTCCAATCCATGAGCATGAAATATTTTCCCATTTATTTGTGTCATCTTTGACTTTTTTGAGCAGTATTTTATAGTTTTCATTGTAAAGATCTTTCACATCTCTGGTTAGGAAGATGCCGAGGTTTGTGTGTGTGTGTGTGTGTGTTTGTGTGTGTGTGTGTGTGTCTACTGTGAATGGAACTCCACTTTTTATTTGGCTCTCTGCCTGTTTGTTGTTGGTGTATAAGAATGTGACTATCTTTTGCATGTTTATTTTGTACCTGAGACTTTGACACAGTCCTTTACCAGTGCAAGGAGGATTCTCTTGGGTTTTCGAGGTATAGGATCATGTCATCAGCAAAGAGAGGTAACTTGACTTCTCTTCCTATTTGGATACCCCTGAGTTCTTTCTCTTGTCTGATTGCTTTAGCCAGGACTACCTACACTATGTTGAACATGAGGGGTGAGAGTGGGCAGCCTTGTCTTCTTCTGCTTCCAATTTCTGTCCATTTAGCAATATGTTGTCTGTGAGTTTATCATAGATGGCTTTTACTATTTTGAGGTATATTCCCTCTATGCATAGGTGTTCAAGGGCTTTTATCAAGAGAGATTCTGGATTTTATTGAAAGCTTTTTCCATATCAAATGATATAATCATGTAGTTCTTGTTTTTACATCTGTTGATGTATTTAATTACATTTATGGTCTTGCAGATGTTGAACCAGTCCTGCATCCTGGGGATGAAGTCTACTTGGTCAGAGTGGATAATTTTTGAGATTTGTTGTTGGATCCAATTTGCTAGAATCTTGTTGAGTATTTTTGCATTTATGTCCATCAGGGATACTGGCCCGTATTTCTCTCTTAGTTGGATCTTTACCTGGTTTGGGTATCAGTGTGATTTTAGCTTTGTAATGGGGAGTGTTCCGTCTTTCTTGATTGCCTGGAATACTTTCAATAGGATTATTATTAGCTCCTCCTTGTATGTTTTGTAAAATTCAGCTGGAAATCTGTCTGGTTCAGGGCTTTTTTTTTTTTGTAGGCAGTGTTCTTATGACAGAGTCAATTTCCTGGGTTGTTATTGGTCTATTTAGGATCTCAATTTCCTCGTTTCAACCTTGGGAGGTTGTGTGATGTCAGAAAGTCCTCCATTTCATTTAGGTTATCAAGTTTGTTTCCATACAGGTGTGCATAGTAATCTCTGATAATCATTTGTATTTCTTCGGAGTCAGTTATGACTTGACCTTTTGTGTTTCTGATTGTGTTTACTTGGGGTTTTTCTCTCTTTTTCTTGGGCATTCTGCTAGGGGTCCATCAATCTTTTTATCCTTTCAAAGAACTAGCCTTTTGTTTCATTGATATTTTTCTATTGTATTTTTGTCTTCTATGTCTGTATTTGGGCTTTTACTTTGGTGATGTGGATTCTTCTGCTGAAGTTAGGGTTTTGGTGATCTTGCTTTTCCAACTCCCTTAGGTGATTTGTTAGGCGGTTAACTTGTTCTCTATTTTCTTGATGTGTGTTCATAGAGATATAAATTCCCCTCTCAGTACTGTTTTCATGGCATCCCAGAGGTTTTGGTAAGACGTTTCTTCATTTTCATGTTTCTAGGAATTTTTAACTTTCTGTTTTGATTTCTGTGTTGACCCAGGAGTTGTTCAGCATTATGCTGTTTAGTGTCCATGTCTTTGTGGGTTTTGGAGAAAGTTTGTTGGTGGTGACATTTACTTTAATTCCACTGTGGCCTGAGAAGGAACATGGCTGTATTTCAATCGTGTGAAATTTGTTTATGCTTGATTTATGACTGAGGATGTGGTCAATCTTGGAGTTCATTCCATGTGGTGATACTAAAATGCATATATATTCTCTGGTTGTTGGAGTGTTCTGTAGGTATCTACTAAGTCCATTTGGTCAAGCATCAAGTTGAGGTTCTGTATCTTTGTTGATTTTTTGCCTTAATGATCTATCTAGGGTTGTTAGTGGGATATATAAGTCCCCAGCTGTAATAGTGTTAGAGTCAATATCTTTTTTAAATTTACTTGGTAGCTGCTTTATAAAAGCTGGTACTCATGTGTTGGGTACATATATGTTTAGGATGGATATTTCTTATTGATGGCTCAAAACTTTACCGTTATGTAGTATCCTTCCTTATCTTTTTAAATTTTTGATAGCTTAAATGTTGTTTTGTCTGATATTAAGATTGCAGCTCCTGCCTTCTTTTGTGATCCGTTCACCTAGAAATTCATTTTCCAACCTCTAACTCTGAGTCTGTGGGTGTTCTTTGTGGTGAGATGAGTTTCCTGGAGACAGCATATTACTGGGTCATGATTTTTAATCGAGTTTTCCATTCTATGTCTTTTCAGTGGTGCATTTAATCATTCATGTTTAGGCTGATTATTGAAATGTGAGTTTGTCCCTGTCATAATGCTCTTATAAGGCTGTTTTGCTTTTGTGTTCATATGTGTGTGTTTCCATTTTTGTGGGTATGCTGGGTGTTCTGCTGCTTCTATATTTGTTTGTGATCTTGTGAAGTATATGGTCTGGTTCCTTTTTTCTTCTGTGTGCAGCACTTTTTTAAACATCTCCTGTAGAGGTGGTCTTGAAGCGCCCTATTCTCTTGGGGATTGGATGTCTGGGAAGGATTTTAATTCTCCCTCACTGATGAAGCTTAGCCTGGCTGGGTAGGAAATTCTTGGTTGAAATTGTTTATCCCTGAGAACATTAAAGATTGGGGTCCAATTCTTTCTGGCCTGTAGTGTTCCTACAGAAAAGTCTGCAGCAATTCTGATTGGTCTCCCCTGGTAGGTAGCCTGACTTTTTCCCTTGCTACCTTTAGGATTTTTTCTTTTATACCTAACTTGTGTAGGCAGGTTACTATGTGTCTAGGGGTGGTCTTCTCATAAGACATCTTGCAGGAGTTCTCTTAATCTCTTGTGCTTGTATTGTTGTCTCTCTGGCCAGCTGAGGGAAATTTTCTTGAATTACCTCATGGAATATTTGTTCCAGGGTATGTTTTGTTTCTCTTTCTATTTCAGGTATTCTGATCAGACATAGGTTCAGTTTCTTAATAAAACTGCATATCTCTTGGAGAGTTTCTTCTTTCTTCTTGAGTTTTTTTTTTTTTTTTTTCTGTATTTTTAATAAATTGGGTTAATTCCATATTTTGGTCTTCCAGCTCTGAGATTCTTTCTTCTGCTTGGTCAACTCTGCTTCCCATGCTTGTCAGTTTGTCATTTATTTCTCAGATGGAGTTCTTTATTTCTGTTATTTCTAAGAATGTTTTCTTGGGTTTTTCCAGCTCTGTGGCAATTTCATTCAGTTCTAATCCTTGCATTTCTTGATTTTTATTCTTCTACCCAATAATTCTCTGACCTCTGTAACTACCTTCTGGGTACTCTCATTCTTGGAGATAGCCATTGTTTGTGCCCCAGTAGTTATTCTTTCTAGCACTGACTCTTTGTTGGGGCTCTCGGTACCAGCAGTTCTTTGTTAGTTTTTCTTCATTTGTATCAGTTCTCCTATCTTTCTGTTTAATTTTGTTGCTCAGTGGAAAATGGAGAAGCAGTCACTTCTGATATTTGCTCTACCTTTTGTCCTTCTTTGAGCCAGAGCTCTGAGTTTGTTCGATTATGAGGTGGGGATGGGGGTGGGGCATCTCTTTACAATTTTGAGCACTTACTAGGAGATGCGGGGCTGCAAGGATTCAGAACCTATTGCTAGGTCATAATGGTTTGCTATCTGGTGAATGGGCCAGCTGAGACTTGCTGTCAGTCTCTGCACAATATGACCTTACAGTGGGTAAGCTTGCATAGCCCCTGAGTCCAAGACAGGGTATGATAGGGAAAAGAAAGAGGAGAAGGAGGGGAAAAGGGAAAGGAAGAGAAAGGAAAAGAAGAAAGAAAGAAAAAGAGAAAGAAAAAATCCCACAAAAACCAGAGAAAGAACAAAGAAAGAGAAATAGAAGAAGGAAAGAAAAGAGAAAACCAACCAACAAGCAAAGCAACCAAATGAGATAATCAAACAAACAAGCCAATCCCATCACCGGCCTCCTTCTTGGTCAGTTCCACTGTCTGCATCTTTCACTTAGCAGCTAGCTCAGGGTGGAGCCATTACCCACCAGGGCTTATGCACTGGGGACAATGTTCTCTGAGGTTGCAAAGAGCAGCCCCAGCACAACACAGAGATCAGGGTCTGGTCTCAAGATGCAGTTCTGCTGTTCCACAGAGGCCACCCTGGAGCACTTCTCTGCCCAAGCATTACAAAGTCTGCTCAGTTTCTCTGCCAAGAGCTATTGTTCCTTCCAGATCTCAGGACCTGGCGGCAGGGTTCTGGAGCCCTGTCCATGCTCAGGGTGGGCTTTCCCCACTGCTTCCCTGGGAGCCTGCCTCAGGCTTTCTCCCTGTGTTCCCTCCACAACCCTCGCTGCCAGCATTCAGTTTGCTCCAGCAGATTTTCCTGGAAAAAGCTCCCAAATTGTCTGCTGCTAGATCTCCTGCTCTCATTGTATGTGGCTGTGTTTGGTCCAGCATGGAGGTGGGGTGTCTGTCTCTCCAATATCATACACTTGGAGTCTCCTCTTTGGGCAAACAATGGTCGATTTCAGAGGGGTGTAGAGATCACCCCTTGGTCTCAGGATGCAGGCTGCTCAGATTTGGGTGAGTTAAAGCAGGACAGAGAAAATAGCAGTGGCTCATATTTTTGCAAGCTCATTCTTAAGAGCAGTAGCCAAAGTCATATTTCAAGTATAAATGAAAACTTGCATAATTAAAAGAATAAAAATAAATTACTGCAGTGGAGCAAAGCATATATATATTCCATGTTCTGTAAGAATGCACTAAAAGAAAAAGAAAAAGAAAACTTATTTGTCATTTTTGGAGGCTGCTAGGCACTCACTAATTATTCTGCAAATCGAATCAAGCATTGATCCTTTTCCTTACAGCTTGTATGTCAGAATAAATACAGTTGATGAAGGAAAGTTTCTTATAGAAAAATCACAGTGAATAAATGCAAAAGAATGACAATTAGAAAATTTTCCATTTTAATATTCCATAATAAAATAATGGATTTTGGAAATGATCACTGATGGCTGCTTAAAAGATTCAGGTTAAAAAGTTGGTTTAATTATTTTTAATGAATGAATTAGTCAGACATCACATGAAATCACTGACCTATTTTAACATTAATAAAAGTGTAACAACTAGACATTGCCATGCTTCTAAATGATGCAATCGGAAGTATACAGTGTTACCTATGAAGAATACTTGCCAAAAAATTTTAAATCTGAATTCAATCAAGATCCTGGACCTAACTACTAGCTTACAGGAAATGGAGAAAATGGAGAAACATATTAAATAATGTCATGAGCCAAATACAGACTGTAGGAAATTTTATAGGACAAATGGTCCAATTTATTCCATAAATAAATGTCATGAAAATAAAAGAGGGAAGCTGTTATAGATTACAAGGAGTACGTCTACCAAATGCAATAGGTGGATTTTGTTTGGTTCCCAATATGAAAATACAATATCCATGATACTGCTAATCAGTATCTTGGACTACCTATTCAAAAAAGCCAAGATAATCAATCGGAAAACTGACAGAATTAATTAGTAATGCAATTAACTACAAGATAAAAATTAAAGCATTCATTTATATTATTAACTACTAGTTAGAAGTAACAATTCTTAATATCTACACAAAAAATCTATACTACTTAGAAATAATTTTACCAAGAAATATGTGTAAGAGTTTGAAGAAAGCCACAGAGTTTATAGAATTTATATGATAATTCCAAATATTTACATAAATTATCTTTATATTATCCCAATTGCCTTAAAAATCACTAAGTATTAAGTATGCTTTTACTCATGATATAATACACCTCATTCATTACTTTCTTACTAATACAAGTATAGTAATCAATAACACATTATAGGCAACTTGATTATTAGTTTTAGTAAAAATGTCTCTCTTTCCTTAGGAATCCCAAAATCATGTACTGAGAAATGTGGTTACAGAATTGCCTTGTTATAAGAAGTTGGAGAATCTTAATTGGATCCTTTTGTCTTTACTGGTTTTGGGGTTGCTAATTCATTTCTGACTGTTTATGATTAGGAGGTTGTAGCCTCATAAAGTTTTATTACAGGGGTCACAGCTTTTACCATATCCTACCACCTAGTCTCATTACACACCATTCTGCTTGGCTAGTGCTTGGTACTAACCTAAGATACCTACACCAGCCCATCCTTTCTGAGGCTCCCACCACCAGCAGCAATCTGATACCTGCAAACCAGCTCAGGGAATCTCATCCTGGCCATTCCAGTTACCCCAATCTGAGTATTTGTATGATTATATTATCCAATTATAATCTCACCCTACCAAGAATTAATGCTGTAATCGTAGGTCACTGCTCTCTCTAAATATTTATCCCACAGTAAAAGGATATCACATTGAATTAATTAAAATCTCATATGTGACTACATTCTAATAATCTTCCACATTATCCCTCAGCTAGGTATCACAGTAAACCCCTCAATTCATTATCTGCTCAGCATTTTATAAATTAGTTTAGATGAAATGTTTGTAAATTAGTCAGTTTATATTTTTTATAACCCGAGTTTTTTTCTGAGACCCATACAGAGAATTTACATTCATCAACCGTAAAGAACTAAGAAAGTCTTAGAACAAAAAAAATTAATAAATTTTTTTAAAAGCATAAATTCACCTATTACATATCACTTTATGAAATGCTTACATATCATTTTTGTTTCAGTCATCTTCCCTTTGCAAATTATAAATTTATCTCAGCTATTTCAAAGACAAACTATACTGTACTCCATATAATGGAAATCACATGTTCCTCTGGATAAAGAAAACATGTAATAACATGGAGAAAGAAGATTAACATGAAGAAAGACAGAAATGGAGGCAGTAAACAGTCTAACAAGACACTACTCTCTGCTTTCACGCAATCAGGTTGTGAGTAATTTAGCTGAACTATGGAATAGAGACCCAGACTGAAGAAGAATACAGAGAATCTAGATCACATACAAATTATCTCAGCCCCAAAGGCATGCAGCGTTGGTACCAGTTCTCCTGCTGGGAACATGAGAAGATGTCCAAAGGGTCTTTCGCAATAGAAAGGCTAGAACAAAAGAGGAAAGGCTAGCAATGGACTTCTTAAGGCACAAATGGTTACAAGTGTGGAGATACTGATCCCAACCCATGAAGTAAAGTGGCCTGGACAATATCTACGTTAGCTAGAGCTTTGATCCAGAAATGTCTGGCAACAAGCAACCACCTCCTTTTTTACCATAGTTTGACAGAAAACATTATTTCTATTTGTGGCATGGTTTCCAACACTACCCTAAGAAAATACTACCATAAAGAAAGAGGTCTTATTTATCTTCGCATGTTCAACGTCATGTACAGCATATGGCTAATGGATTCCTACACATAAAGCAGGAATGTGAATATACTTTGAAAGCTGAAAAGAGTTCTGAAATTGTAAACCTTTAGTATTTTGTTTATATTAATAAATTGTGCATAATTTTAGAAGTGCTGTATCTTTCTCACTAATATTTAGTTAATGGTTCTAGGCACAGTGGCTCATGCCTGTAATCCCAGCACTTTGGGAGGCCTAGGTGGGAGACTCAGGAATTCTAGACCAGCCTGGGAGCATAGTGAGACCTCATCTCTACAAAAAGAAATCTTAAAAATTAGCCAGGCATGGTGGCTCAAGCCAGTAGTCCCAGCATCTCAGGAGGTTTGCGCTCAGGAGTCTGAGGCTGCCGTGTGCTATGATTGCATCACTGTACTCCAGCCTGATCTGGACCCAACAGAGCAAGATCTAAAGGATGGAGGAGATAAAGATAGAGACAGAGACAGAGACAGAGGATAGAGGATAGAGGAGATAGAGGCAGAGACAGAGACACAGGATAGAGGAGATAGAGATAGAGATAAAGGATAGAAGATATAGGAAACAGAGAGAGAGATAAAGATAGAGACAGAGATAGAGGACAGAGGAGATAGAGACAGACACAGAGATAGAGGATAGAGGACAGAGGAGATGGAGATAGAAGATAGAGGATATACATATAAATACACACACACACACACAGAGAAAGAGAGAGAGAGAGAGAGAGCACACATGCTGCTGGCAGTTCAAGTAATACCCAAAGCTGATGTTTATTCCCCATACGTCTATTTATCTGATTACTCATTTGTATTAAAGTTCTCTTAGTCTATTAAAAATCAATAGTTAGGTCCAAGTTAGTATAAAATGAATTCTGGGCTGGGCACAATGGCTCATGCCTGTAATCCCAGCACTTTGGGAGACCAAGGTGAGAAGACTACCTGAGCCCAGGAGTTCAAGACCAGCCTGGGCAACATGGCGAGACTTCAACTCTACAGTGAAAAAAAAAAAAATCTGGCCAGGCATGGTGGCTTCTGCCTGCAATTTCAGCTACTTGGAAGGCTGAGGCAGAAGGATTATCTGAGCCCAGTAAATCGAGGCTGTGGTAGCCTTGATCCTGCCACTACACTCCTCCCTGGGTGACAGAGTGAGACTCTGACAATAAAAAAATAAATAGAATTCTGGATATGAGTCTTTGTTGGATACACACATACACACACACACACACACACGTGTATCTCCAATATTTATATGTTTCTACTCTTCTTTGGCTTACCTTTTTACTTTCTTAATTATGACTTCTGATAAACAGAAGTTCTCAATTTTAATATAATCCAATTTGTCAACTGTTTCCCAATGTATTTTGGTATCATCTTTGTCATGAGTCAGTGTATGGTTTGAACTAGGAATTAAAATATTTTTGTATGAATTTCTAACTGGCCTGGCACCATTCATTGAAAATACAATTCATTCCCAGTGTACCACTTTGTCATGAATCAGATAAATCAGATATCATAAACCAAATGGGTGAGTTTTCCTTTGAATCTCTGTTCTGCTTCATTGTTCTATTTGTCTATCTTTGTTACAATGCTACTCTGTGTTAACAGCTGTAGCTTCATAGTAAGTCTTTATGTCTTGTAGTCTAAAACCTCATGCTTTGTTCTTCAAGATTGCTTTAGCCATTCTTGGTTCTTTTTATTTCAGTGTAAATTTTAGAATCAGGTTGCCAATGTCTACCTCAAAAAATAAAACTATTGGGCATTTGATTGGAACTGTGTTGAATTTATAAATCTACAGATCAGTTTGGGAGAGTTGACTAACATCTTTACAATTCATCAATATATCCTTCCATTTCTTTAGATTAGAAAAGTTTATCTCAATAATATTTTGTAGTTTTCAGTGGTTTTGTTTGTTTGTTGTTCTTTTGTTTGCTTTTGTTTTATTTTGTTTTGCTTGAGTCAGGATATCTGTTGCCCAGGCTGGAGTAGTGGCACAATCACAGCTCACCGCAGGCTTGAACTGGATGCAAGTGATCCTCCAGCCTTAGCCTCCAGAGTAACTAGGACTACAGGTGCATGCCACTACACCCAGCTAATTTTTAAACATTTTTAAAAATGGAGACAAGGTCTCACTATGTTGCTTAGGCTGGTCTCAAACTACTGGACTCCAGAAATCCTCCCATCTTGGCTTCCCAAAGTGCTGAGATTACAGGCATAAGCCACCATGTCTAGCTTAGTTTTCAGTGTTAATGCCTTGTACCTATTTTGCTAGTCCTAAGTGTTTGATGTAATGTTACTTAAAGGTAGACGTTTGTTTTGATGCCAGTATCAATGGTATTATTTTAAAATTTAATTTTCTATATGTTTATGTCTGCAATAACAAATAATTTTTTGTATACTGACCTATTCAGATACATTGATAAATTCACATGATTCTAATAGTTCACAAATTTTTTGGAATTTCTATATACACAATCATGTCATTTGCAAATAATGGCATTTCATTTCTCCTTTCCACTTCTTATAACTTTCGTTTCTTTTCCTTCTTTATTGCACTGGATGGGACCTCCCATACAACTTTGAACAGAAATATGTGAGAACAGACATTGTTTTGTTTGTAATCTCATGAAGAGCTTTCAATAATTCACCATTAAATATGATATCTGCTGTAGGTATTTTGTAGATATGCCATCAGATTAAGAAGGCCCTTCTATCCCTAGTTTACTAAGAGTTTTCATTATGAATGGATGCTGAATTTTGTGAAATACTCTTTGGCATGCCAATCAAAATGATGACATGTTTTTTCTCCCTTTTTGGAGCATAAAGTGAATTACATTAATTTCAAATATTAAACCATCTTTTAACTCTGAAATAAATTCCCATTTGATAATCACATATCTTTTTGTATATTGCTGACTCCAATTTGCTATTATTTTTAGGATTTTTGCATCTATGTTCATGTGTGAGATTAGACTGTATTTTTCTTTAAAGTGTTCTTTTCAGGTTTTGGCTATTGAGATTATGCTGAACTCATTTTAAAAAAATTAAGAAGCATTTCCTCTTCTTTTATTCTTTGGAAAGTTTTATGTTACTTCTTACTTAAGTTTTGGGAAAACTCACCATTGAAGCCTGGGATTTTATTGTGTGTGTGTGTGTGTGTGTGTGTGTGTGTGTGTGTGTGTGTGTGTGTTGGTGGGAATGGGAAGTCTCCTAACAATTTTTATTCAGTTGATATTACATTGTAATTTTTTCCTCTTCTTTAAGTTTTAGTAAGTTGTATTTTTTTAAGAATTTGTCAAGTCATATAAATTTTCAAAATTATTGGCATAAAGTTGTTGAAATACTATTCTTATTAGCAACTTTAAGATCTGTGTTATATCATCCTTTTCATTCTGCATAATAATTTCTTTTATTTTTCTTAATGTATTTGTTAATCTTCAAATAACCAACTTTTGACTCTGCTGATTTTATATATGTTTTTAATTCACTTGTTCTTATCTTTAATATTTTCTTCCTTCTAATTTATCTTTGACTTGGGGGAGATTTTTTTTCCTATTTTCTGAGGTAGAATTGTAGGATATTGATTTATAGCCTTTTTCCTTTTCATATATATTCATATAAATTCTCTCAAAGCACTGGTTAACTGAATCTCACAAGTTTTAAAATGTCATATTTTCATTATCATTCAGTTCAAAATGTTTAGATTTGATTTGATATTTAATCTATGGATTATTTATAAGTTTATTTTTAATTTCCAGTCAGTTGGTTTTTTAAAATTATCTTCCTAATTTTCCAACATTTGGAGTATTTTGGGCTATTTTGGGAAACTACCCAATTATTCAACAATAGAGCAATAGTTACTATATTGTGAGGTACCCAGCTAATGGAAAAAATAAGCTCCATTTGTAGTACAAGAGAATCTTCATTCTATTCCATTTTTCAAGACAAGAATTAACTCTGAGATTATTGAAGGCAAAAAAATGAAAAAGATTCATTTTCCTTTACATTCCTTTACTAATAAATCTTAATATCTTGTAAACTTGTTTGTTGGCCATTGGCAATTCTCTTGTAAATTGTCTGTTTTTATCTTTTTGACCATTTTGTCTGTCGAAAATTCATATTCTATTAATTATAGAAGTTATTTGTATGTCAGGTAGGAAAGAGGATATCAGTTTTTGAGTATCTAATATACTATCTCGTATTGTGCTTGATATTTTAACATGAGCCAGTGCATTTGAAATTAAAATTCTTATTTCTTGAAATGCTTAAACTCCCACATGTATACTATCAGAAAGGCTAAAATAAAACTTTTCAAATAAGACCAGCTCGAAATAGTAAAACCAAATAAAGTTTGCATTTTCTCTAGCTTGAAAATGCAAACTTATGAAGCTTTAAGGTAGTTAGCTGTGCTTGCCTAGAGAAGCAAAAGCAATTTTTTAAAAAATGGACAGCAATATGTTTAGGTAGGGTTACATTCAAGAAGTTTTCCTTGTCATTATTACAAAAAAATCACTTTTTTCCTTAAATATAATTTACATATGTCTTCTTCTTGGGTGTAGATGCCCTTTCTGTTTACTTCTTTAAAAAAAAAAAAAAGCCAACTCCCTTTTTGTTTCTTATTTATAGAAAAAGATATCTAGTTTACAAAAAAGTTGCAAAAATAAACTTTAAGCCTGTGTACAAAACGTGGTTATCAGAGTATAATTAAAGTATTCTAATCAAATAACATGACAGCTACTCACAGGTTTAACTTTAGATCTAACAGTAATCCATCTGTTGTAAACATGAACTTCATCTAATAATAACAAACTAGACAGAGAGGGTCCCTTAGATTTCTTACCTCTGACCAAACTATGTTAAAGAAAAAAAAAACTATTTTAAGTCTAATCTTTACAGTTTTAAGCAAATCTTAGAAATTTTAAGAAAAAAAATTTGTTTAGTTTTTTACTATTTATTTTCTCTTTTGTGAAAGTGTTATCTGAAAATACCACGACCGGTTGTAATGTTAAATAAACCAGAAACGCTAAGTTATACTTAGTATTTAAGTGCAATTCTCAATCCAATGGTATCGCAAGAAGACAACATGTGGGATTTTTATCCTTAGACCAAAAAGAAAGAAAGAAAGTAAGTAAGAAGGAGGGAGACAGGGAGGGAGGGAGAAGAAGGGAGAGGGAGAGGGAGAGGGAGAGAGAAAGGGAGAGGGGAGAGTGGAGAGGAAGAGAGAGAAAGAAAGAAAAGGAAATTTCTCTCAAACAACATGAAGTAAAAAGCTGCAAGGGAATCCATTCTACTTTCCTGACTCACCCCCATGGCCAACACCCTCACATTTTCCACTGTGGCCTCTGGAACACACATCTGATTATGAAGTCCTCCTGCACTCTGAATCTCTACCTCTGCCTGAAAGAAGACCCCACCCCTCCTCAAGAAAATTTGCAACCCTTGGGAGTGAAAGCTAATCATTCTTCCAGACTCCATATAATTTTCCTACCTTTCTTAGGCAAATCTTCTCTTCCTACTTTGGAGCTCAGAACTAACAGCAGTATCACCATCCATCCATTCATCCATCCATTCATCCAACATATATGGTATTTAGTGCCTGCTACATGCCAGGCACTATGTTAGATATAGGATATTGAATAAACACACACACACACACACACACACACAGTAAATTCTCCTAGATGTTAAAATAGTGAGACAAACACAAAACAATCACACAAATAAATTTCGATTATGAAAGCAAAGGATAGAAAGCTATATAGGAGGATGTGCAAGAGTTAGGCCAAGAGTGGGGAAAGCAGCATCCCAAGATGAGAAAAAGAAGAAAGGAATGAGGCTGGTTTTCAGGGAAGTCGAGTGCTCCTGGGTGTAGTGATGGAGAGGAGACTAGTATGAGAGGAGGTAGCAGAGTGGGCAGGCCCAGATCACGCCGGTCTTAAGGGCCATGTTGTTTTATTCTAAGTGTAATCAGACACCCTTACAGAATTTTAAAAGCACATTCCTTATCACTCATCTATTTGCCTGCTCATATCTAACCAGGATGCTTGTTCTTCTGAGTTACCCAATTCCTGTCATATCCTAGGCAGCTGCACCATCCGAGGTTTCCCAGTTCCTCAGTGTTCTATACTCCAGTGACCTCCATCTCCACCTCTGGAAGGCTCATCTTCACCTTGTCCTTGTCCATGGCTACTCTGCCTTTGAAAATCAAATTCTAATAATTAATTCTTGGCCCATAACTTCTCACTCATCCCACTCTCCCACTAACAACTATCACGCCTGCCCTTCAACCTAATTTAAATATCTTTTATCTGATTAGAATAAAAAGAGCAAAAGCAATAAAATCCCATTAAAATAAGTGAAACGAAATAAAAGCACATAGAGAAAAAGTTACTGCTATTTTCCCCAGCCCTACCAAAGCAGGCAGTTTTCTGTATATGAACTTAAATACACTAATAGATTTTTTAAAATGCAAAAATAAATCATACTAAACACGTAATTGTGTTTTTTTCACCTAAAAATAAAAATCATGAGTAAATCACAATGAGATAGATCAAATTCATTCTTTAAATTGCTGCTCGTTTTTCCAACTACATGCCTTGCCTGTGACTCACCTCCATAGAGGACTTCACTTCCTGTTTGCAGCAACAGATCTGCTGACCTTGGAGCTCCTTGCAGGGGCTCTCCAGTGAAGGGCTTCCAGTCTTTGTAGCTGGGAAAGAATTTCTACATGTGACTGAAAAAGTCTGGGAGGAAAACAGTTCCTCATAGAAACTGGTGGTAACAGCTCTTCTTAGGCCCATGAGAACTGACGCCATTCTTTCTTTCACCACTTGGTTTGCTACTGCTCAAGAAATGTGCATGACAGGCTGCTTGCAGATGCTGAGGAAAACACAGCCTAAGTAGGCCAGGAAATTTAAAACTCACTTATGGGTGTAGAAAGAAAGATGGACAGCAGAACAGAAATAAGAGATTCCTATAAAGCCAATGGAAGAGACAGAATTTTAATGAAAATATAATGGAATTACAGAACTAAAAATAAAAAACCTTTCAAGAATGAAGAAAACATGATTTTTTAAATTAAAAATTCAACATGCAACAGAAAGAGAATGCCTGACCTTGAAAACTACATTTAAGGTCAGAAAAATCATTGGAAAAAGTGCCTCACAAGAAACCCAGTGACAGATACCCTGAATGAAAAGTCCAAGTGTGTGGGAGTCAGATCCAGGAAACCAAACAAGGAGGTGGGAAGGCACATGAGGAAAAGTACTAACAGAGACAATGGAAGAAAACTTTTACAACTTAGAAAGTCTTGAGGTCCTGAATATCATGGGCAAAGGGAAAATCCTGCAGATCTTTTAGTACTAAGGGGAAAATGGGCTTTCTGGGATGGTGAAAAGCTAGAAGCAGAGACCACTGTTCAAGGCACCAACTCTGGGGCCATGCTGAAGCCGAGTTTGGGTCACACACCAGATGGGCCCAATGTATGTGCATTCCTCACATGGAAACCGTACTAAGAAGAGACTGTTAAAATTCTTCTAGCATCTGGCAGCTTTCCTTCATCGTGTTATACGTACCAACCTTAGGAACTTGGCAGTCTCCGCCCCCTCTCCCCGCCAGTCTCAAAACCTGCAGGTACCAGTTTTTAAACACCCTAGGCGCAGATTACATTGATGAAAATAAAACATTAAAAATATGAAAAAAGAAAGCATTCAGATGAGGCAAATGCATTACTGTTCAAAGAAACCACTTCCATTATTTACAAGATGGATACAGAGGGAGTATAGTCAGTTAAGAGCACAGACTATAGGTGTCTGCCACTTACTACCTGAGTGACCTCAGGCATGCTACTTAACCTTTCCATGTCTTTGTTTCCTGAAAATTAAGTGAGTTACTACATGTATCACACTTAGATCTCTGTCTGGCATGGAGCAAGTGCTTCATAAATCATAGCAATGTTGCTATTGCTGCAGCAGTGGGAAGACAGCCCTATACACAAAATTCCTACGTGGGATACTTGAATTAAACATCAACTTTAAAACTTAAGTCTCGGCCAGGCTCGGTGGCTCAGCCTGTAATCCCAGCACTTTGAGAGGCCGAGGCGAGTAGATTGCCTGAGCCCATGGGCTCGAGACCCACCCGGGCAACTTGGCAAGATCTCGTCTCTACAATAAATCAAAAATTAGCCGGGCATGGTAGCATGCACCTGTAGTTCCAGCTACTTGGAAGGCTGAGGTGGAAAGATTGCTGGAGCCCAGCAGGTCGAGGCTGCGGTGGCCGGGAGCATGCCACTGCACTCCAGTCTGGGAGACAGAGTGAGACTCCAACTCAAAATAAAAAAAAAAACTTAAGTCTCATACCACAGCCATGGTAGTACATCCCTCCATGCTTGCATTTTTTCATATCTACAACAGGAATATGAATACCTACCTCTTTTAACATGCACAAACATCAACTGAATACTCAGACACTAACATGAGTAAGATACAGTCCCACCCTCAAGGAGCTTACAGTATAATGAGAAAAACTCAGGAGTCTTGGTTTCCTTTCATGTCAGAATTTCCTAAGGCTCTTTGCCTTAGGGGATAAATAAAGGGCTGCAAGGGTCAACTATGGTTTTAAGTGCCACGAGTACTGTGCTTTTTTTAAAAAACGCAACATTAATCTTGTTAGCAATTGTTGGACAAAAAAATGTGGCCAGTTTCTGACATTCTATATTTTGCTATTTTAAGAAAAATACTACGAAGCAGCTGAGTCAGTAGGAAGCAAGCCACCATGGATGATATGACAGTCATAAGAGTGAGGGGACCAGTGGGGAGCAGGGCCCCATCTCTGATCAGAATAAGGGGAAAACATCTTGGAGAGACGGTTCTGGTCACAGGCTGGCACTGTGTACTACACACCTGCCTCCTTGAGTGATCCTTTAGGGTTGAGTGCTCCTTTGCATAAGCAGCTCTCAAGTCATTGTCCAACAGAAGTCACTAGTACTTGATTCCTTGTAAACCACATCCATGCCCTTTTAGAGCATCCTGCCTTGGCACACAGGGTGAGAGATTACAGGAAACAAGTTGTTTGTCAACTTGGACAACGTCATCCCAATAATAAAAATCTTATCCTAAAGCTTCTTGGTAGTAAAAGTGCTTATTTTGGTCACCTTGTGTGAGCGGGATATGGGAAGGATGGACAAGTTGTTCCCCTTTAATCTTTTAGTTAACTCAGAGGCTTTAGAATGTCTACAATAATAACGTCAGATAATCACTAACATAAAATGAACCAAAGAGATTACAAATTCAGAAGTCAGCCTGAATGTCTACTCTTTATAAAGAAACAACGCATGACATGTTTTCAACTATCAATCATTGTCAGTTGGCATTTAATAGCTATGACAAAATTTTATATTTAAAACCAAACAGAAATGGCAACTCAGTATATATTTCAAGCAATATCAAGTGCATAGAGATATTTGGTATCTTTAAAAAGTATGTACTTATACCATTATTAAAAATTAAAATTCAAAATATTTTCCTTTTTTATATTTATACAGCACAACAATATAAAACAATTATATACATTACTTAAGATCATGTATTTGGCTCATAATTGGCCTAGATTTATTACAAATTCACCTAAATGGTGGCTATAGACATTACAAAAAATGAATCTGACTTCTGTGTATATATGTGAGAATAATATTCTAAAACCAAAATAATTTTTTTTTTTTTTTTTTTTGGAGCCAGGCTGGAGTACAGTGGTACACTCACAGCCACCACAGCCTTAACCTGCTGGGCTTAGGCGATCCTTCCAAGCAGCTGGAACTACATGCACATGCCACCACACCACGCTAATTTTTTGGTTTATTGTAGAGATGAGGTCTCACCAAGTTGCCCAGGCTGGTCTCAAACCCTTGGGCTCAGGCAATCCTCCCGCCTCGGCCTCCCAAAGTGCTAGAATTACAGGCATGAGCCACCATGCCTGGTCTAAACCAATATAATTTAAAAAGGAATTAAGCCAGAGTTAAATTAGAATTATCCAGTGGGGAAAAAAAAAGAAAAGAAATACTAATAGCTATCTTGTTTTAAGGTTTCAACTATATAATATTATGTTTCAAAAATCTTTACATAAAAACTCTAATACCATCAACCATAAATCATGAAATATAACAACTGGTAGTGTATATGTGTGTGTATATATATATTACACACATACATATTTTACATCACTCATAATAAAAGTCTACTGCTTTCAGAAATAAAATTGACAACTTATCCGAACATTGTTACATAAGAAGTTTTAAGAAACTGTAAATAATTCTTAATACTCTCATTTTGATTCTCCGACTTCTCAAGACTATTTTGTATTTCTTTCAAACACACTTTCTGATGTTGTGTTTTCTAAATAAAAAAAGAAAAAATACAGATAAGCAATAATGGCATTCATATAAAAGGATGAGAACATCATATAAAACGTATATAAACAATAACTGAATACATTATTTTTAATTTTTAAAAGGACACTCCCATCTGATGTGTTCATTCTTAACTTATCTTAGAGCTCATTCTTCTTGAAAATTAATAATTAAAGCACACACATGGTTGATCTCTACTGTGATATAATTTGTTGTATACACATTCACCTAGCCCCAAAACATTATATTTTTAAAATGATTAACTTAATAAATAGGATCTTTAAACTGTTGTAATTTCCATTATATTACATTTAACATGAGCTATTTTCATACTAAGTTTTACCTAAAAATGTAAATGAACGAACTGTCTTAAAAACTGATAGAGTTCTAGTTTTGATGATGTGAACATTTTATTTTTAGAATTCTTTAAAAAACAAAATAACCCTTAATATTACAGATGTTCTTTGAGGAAAACATTAAAATCCCAATACACTTTTTAAAACTTCAGTGTCATACAAATTCCTAAGTAGATCTGTTCACTGAAAATGCTTTAGAAAACACTGGTTGCAAATACCATCTAGCTTCCAATTAAAATATAGGCACCTTGAGAAGAGAAGTCTTTTATGTCCTTCACATCAGGTATTCAACGAGACCTGACACCTTTTGAATAGAGCAATGTCCATTAGGGGAAGTGGGACGGTATGAGGCAATGTGCTAGACTGGGCTACGCACAGTCCCAGAATGAATCCAGTGAATCTTCATGGAGCATCAGTTTTACTCAACAATTTTAAAAGAAAAATAGTAACACAGACTTCTCTTGTAAGGTAGAATGTAAAATGTGAATGGATTTTAGGATAACACATAAGACTTCATGGACATCTCAGGCTTCAGGAGGGTTGGGTTGCCTTGGGCTAAAAAGCTGCTGAGGTCACCCTTGGATCTGCACACCCACTCTGCCCCAACAAGATACTGGGCAGAAAATATGAAAAGGCCTGCAGGTAGGCAGGGCACTGTAGGAGACACAGGGATACAGTCAACTATGAGATAGGTTCTCAGGGTGCTTACAATTCAACTGGGGCTAAAGCAAGTATACTAAATAAATACCAAACTGTCTCCTAGGAGGCCCAGAACACATAAACTCATCTCTCAGCAATGTCTCAATCTATGCTTAAAATTCTAGATTTTCACTAGTGAAAAAATGACCAGGTTTAACAAAACATCAGATCTTAAACCTATATACTTGAGTAGATTTAACCAAGTGCTGGGGGCATTATAACAAAACCTACTTCATCTAAGTTTATTTTTTTCAAAGGTTTTAATTACACAAGGAATATCACACATATTTTACAATATCAGAAACTCTAATGGTAAGTTTTTTAAAAAGTTTAGAAATAAAGGAAAGGCCTGTGTTAAATTAAAAGCAATAAAAGTTTTGTTCTGATTAAGTTGCCATAAAACTTGATAGTGATAAAATAGTGCATGCCAAAAATCATTTAACCTTTGAAACTTTTAGGTTTTCCTCTTTATTCTCTATGTCATTATTAAGTAGATAGTTGTTAAGTAATTTAATCATGACCGATGCTAGCTTTCAGAATATTTAATGTCAAATGACTAATTCATGAATGTTCAAGGAAAAAAATTAGAAGATTAATCAAACAGAACAGATTTGGTATCTCATTTTATGGCTGAGTGGACCAAAGAATCTATCTCATATGCAGAAATAACAATACTGAATATTTATTTAACACAAAATTATAACTTTCTAAAATATAATATTCATTATTCAAGACATATAAAACTCTTATCCATAAAAGAGTTTAAATTGTGCTTATCTTTCAAAAATGAAAATTTCATAGCAGGAAGAAATTAAGATTATATCTGTAATTTTCATTGCAGCTGTCACGCAAAAGTAATATGCAGGGAAAGGGCCTGATGACACTCTGGGGCAAGGCAACAGATGTTATCAAAGAAGGCGGAATAAGAAATGATTTGGCATATCCCTGACATTTTCATTTTTTATGATTTATATTATTTATTACTTTTAGTATTATCAGTAAAGCAATAGCCTTGATTCTCCTCACTCTGTATTTTAACTAAATTACATGGTAAGAATGTTAAATGCTAACTTATTTTTTATGATAATGTACTAAACCATACTAATACTTACATTGTTCATTTTGCAAACAAGTTGATTTTGTTCTTCATTTTTCTTTCTAAGCTCAGTTTCCAGATCTAATATTTTAATTTGGAAGGCCCTCTCTTTAGATGATATTTTCTCTATTTCTTCAGAAACCTATAATTTTTATTAAAGAGTAAAATAACTAAATGTGCTTTATTTAAAATATGATTTAAAGCCTTGACATGGTTATACTGCACTTCTTTTGTTCTTTTCAAATAGATAGTAATTGGATGTTAGAGAGTTTAATTATAAAATGTTTAAAGACATTCTATTTTGAAGAAACACATATAGTATAAGTATGGACTGTACTAATCTTTGCAGCATTAAGCATCTGCAAAATTAGCTTGAGACGAAGAGTTGTATATATTTTTACTGTTCTGTGACTTAAGTAGGTGTTTCCCCAACCATATATTTTTAAAATATACTGAGACCAATTACCATTTTTCAGATTTATATCCAATAGATATAGAGCAGTGACGGAACACAGAATGTTCTCATTAAATGTTAATTATGCACTTGGAAGTAGAATTGGGAGTGTGGTGTACACACACACACACACACACACACACACACACACAGTGATAGAAAGAATGTTTTTCATTCATTGGCTTCAAAGTGATCTGAATTTGTGTTTTCATGTTTCTATGACTGCTTATTTTAGTAGAAAGTCTAGCTTAGCTAAGTTCAACCAAGGATGCAGATATGTGGGGATCTATTCGTAGGAATGTTGGGTTGGAGCTATAAGAACAACAATAGAGGCAGGGATTGGTCCAGAAGCAAGGAGCTAACCTCACATCCATGGACTCGGTTCTAAATTTCTGAGGAGTTATTTGGAAAGATTTCTTCTGTACAGATTTCACAGGCAATTATGTGTGAGGGATGCTAGTAGGATCCGAAGCCGCAGGAGAAAGGTCCTTAGGACAAACATACATGCCCTTGGCACTGTCCCCTTAGTGTAGGCAATGGTGACAGGGCAGTGCTGGGCAATGGTCACAGAAACTAGAAACAGCCCCATATTCCCCTGCAGCAGGAGTCACAGGGAGGTCAGACACACATCTGGGGACTCGGAACTCTTCCTTTCGGGAAAGAATCTGACAGTACACTTGACATTTCCAAATCCATTTAGGCTGAACCCAAGATAACGTCACTTATTATTTTCCTCCCAGAGGTTGGCGGGGCTGAGAAATTTGCATTGACCACTGTACATTTTATTATTAAGCTTTTATTTAATCATGTGTCTTTCAAAATCAATTTAAATTGGTTTTCCAGAGCTTAAGAAAATCAAAATATATATGTGATATAAGAGCTGAATTTCAAGGATATCAGATTTTATATGACTTTTTTTGTCATTAGCGGGCTTGAGGAAGACCATGGGTAGAAGGGAGTTCAGAGGGAACGATTCAGAGTTTGATTTTGAACACAATAAGTTTGAGATGCATATGTTAAGTGAAGGTACCAAATAAGCAGTAGAATATATGAGTTTGGATTTCAGTGAGGAAAGTGGTCTGGGTGGAGATATATATCTGAGAGTCATCAGAGTAGAAATAATAACTTTTATACTCAGCATCACTCAGTCCTTGAGGAAATTTATTATCCCCATTTTACTGATTAAGAATCTAAAGTTAAGAGAAGTAGCCTAGAGTCAGGGTACAATGTACCAGAGCCAGAATTCAAATCTAGTTCCTGCTGGACTCCAAAGCCCACCTCATGTCAAGACTAGATTTTCAAACTGATAAATTTACCTCTTCTTTGATATTTTATTGACTCATTTCCTCTCATCTCCAGGTTGAAATAACCATTCCCACTAGTGTACTTTGAGCCCACCCTCTATTACAACTCCTACCTGCACGAAGACTGTTGCTTGTTCACCTGTTACTTTCTACTAGACTGTGAGTGCTCTGAGAGCTGAGGTCAGTTCTTATCCATCTTTGCATCTTAAGTACCAGCAACTCACCTGACACAGTGAGGTATTCACTGAATGCTAGCCTAACGGATTCAACTGAAATATAATCTTGCATGTGTTTATGCAATAATATTTGTCAAAAGGGAGTTGAGCCTTACTTCCTGATGAAAACCAAACTTTTCAGTTATTTACACATTCAATTTGGTTTTATATAAAAAAGAGGGTAGAGGAGATTACACCTTACAAGTGTTTTTCACCTCTGCCCTATATCTGGCACATTACCATTTATCTAGTGAAGTCACTCTGACCCAGTAATATATGTTTTGCTCTAAAAGGAAGACAGGTAAATATAAGAATGTAATTGCTCCCTTCACCCTGTCATCAGGACAGAAACAATAACTAGGTTTGGCAAGATGAGATATTGTCTTGTTTAATAAGATGATTTTGGTAAACTAATTCAAAAGTTTCTAAATAAAGGGGCCATAAGTACCTTTTGTCTTCCTTCTTCTAAAGCAGCTTCCAGTTGCCTGGCCAGTGCTGTGTATTCTGCAGATTTCTCTTTAAACTTAAGATTGCTATGCTTAAGACATTCCTCTTGGTTTGTCAGCTTCTTCTTAAGTTCTTCATTTTCTGCATCCAACTGTTCTAATTTTCTTTTTACAGAAAACATGTATTTTAAAACTACAGTGTGTAGAGAAATATGTAGCATCAATTTTAAGTCAATTTAATACTTACTGTTTAAGGTTTTCACACTTCAACTGAATAAGATAATTTTCCTCTTCCAGAGAAAGCTTTATCAGAAGCTTGTGATTTCCATCAACCTAAAAGGAATAAAAATATTTCTTGGTTCTTTTCTTTATATAATCAACTCCCAAAGAAAATCTACATAATTTGTTGTTAAAACAACCACAAGAAATAAGAAGGTATAAATATTATTACTCCTACACAGAAAGATATCGAGAAATGTTACACTGTTAGAATAAAAGTTCTTAAATTTCTGGCTAAGTCTAAAAACACTATGTTGCCTATGTTAGAAAATCATCAACTGAAAATTTTTGTGCATGATGCAAATTAAAACATTTTGAACAATACTTTATTTAAAAAGAACATTTATTAAGTTGTAATGTGAAAAATTTAAACAGTATTCATCTCCTACTGTTGGATGGATATTAAGGGTTTCTCTTGGAGTTTTCTGTTTCACCTAAAAATACTGATAACTGAATTTCTGTGAAGTTATAAGTAAAAAACATGTTTTTGTGAGAAGCAAAATAAACGAGCAAATCACTCAAAGAACATTTTCCTATATCAAATCACAATATTCTTCCCATTGCTTCAAAAACATTTAAATAATTTAAAAAGCTCTGATAATTAAAAAAAGCTATTTCCTCATAATCTTAATTAGTAATTTAGGTTAATCCATGTAGTTTGACATTTTCCTAGAAAAATCTCTTCTCAGGAATTTAAATTGACCAAAATTTTTCTGCATGTTTTTAAAAACAGGAAGCATTTCAAAATTAAAATCCAGACTATCTTTCGAAGATGGAATCTTTCCTAAAACTATCTTACAAGTAAATAAAAAGACTTGTAATCATTCTTAGACTGCTTCTTTGAAAAAAAAGATCCACTAGTTCAAAAAATATTTATGAGTGCTATATACTATGGGCTAGGTATTCAGCTGGGAGACGGCTATGTGGTAATGAACAGGTCACACATAATCCCTATTCTGCTAGGGTAAAATGTATAACTGAAAAAAAAGACTGAAAATAATCCCAGTAAACTTGATGCACAATTCTAATGAAAATAAATTCTAATGATTTACCTTATTCTGACATGAAGAAGCATATACATAAGCACAGTTTTGCTGCTTCTCTCATGCTATTGCCATAGTCAAGTTATTACCTCAAATGTCTAAAAGGAGATTTGCATGAATACACTGAGCAATTTTAAGAACCAATTTTTCACCATAAAATATTAAAAGAACAGCCTGTGAAATAATATTACAGGATCTGCATGAAAACAAAGTTTTATTAACTGATGTGGATGGGAATAAAATAATCAAGCCCTGACATGAGTGCCCTCAACTGGTGAAATCATTCCAAAGCATTCCTTTAACACATCTAGCAAAACTCAGAAGGAGTACTGGACACCTGGCCCTGCAGCTCCCTAACGCAGTGTTCCTGGTCTGCACATTTCTCCTTGCAGCGCTGCAGACTTTCCTGACACTCCTGAAGCCTCCGTTCGGCCGCCGTCAGGGAATCGCGGACGTGCTCTAACTTCTTCAGATGAGACTCCATCTGACCTCTCATCTAAGTTGTAGCATTAGGGGAAATAAGTGCAAGATCACACATTCAGCATTAACATCTTTACTATCTTAAATACTAGATATGCTTGTACCATAATAAGTATTTTAGGTATAATGGCTTTAAACAAAAAGACCCAACTAAATACATAAGAATAAATATGAATTTAAACTGTGCTAATTAAGAACATACAACCAAAAAGCAGGGTGGACTTTAGTTTCAAAAAGTTTGTTGAGCACATAGTAGGGTAATATTAGGTGGCAGGGAGAATGTTTCACCTATTTAAAAAAGCAAACTTTTTGAATCCTGTCATTATATTCAAGGCATAGATATCATTATTAATTAAAGCTCATAGAGTAGTTTTCTACTGTTCAGCTATCAGTTCTAAAGGGATTTATAACTTAGATACTGAACTAAATTAGAGTAGTCTTGCTTCACTCATCTTGGCCTACTTTGGTGGGGTTTTCTACATGTTACTTCAAAATAGCTAGTGTCATCAGTTCTCACTTGACTGTACTTTGATCATTAATGTTACTATGAACAAATCTCTCTAATTTCATCTATATTCTTTTAGCTGCTTTGGTTCCTCACTGTAGCTTTTTTGTAGAGATGTGACAAGAAGCAACTTTAAGAAATGTTTATACTGCTAATTAAGAAAAACTAGCCAGACCATTTAGGATGTCCATAAGGAAGAAAAACAAGAGCTACACTCTTTCCCTGAGATGGAAACATCTATAGTTTCTGTGTAACATCTGGCATTCTTGATCACGAAAGATAAAGCCAGAATAGACCATCACTCTATGTCCCCAGAACATTTAAGAGCCTATGAGAATATCAGGAGTCTTAAAACAGTAGAAAAAGAAAATTTTCATTTAAAAAGTTACTTTTCTGGTTAAAGACCAGTAGAAAAACATTGTGACTCATAGTATCTGAAAAATATAGGTTCCAGTCCCTTCTGCCTTTTAAACAGGTTTTAAAAATAAGTTTTATTTATAGTGCTGCCTGGCAAAAGATACATTGCATTGGTATGTTTCATCTGAAAAAGAGACCAGTAGTTTTTTCCCTCTGGTCCACTAGAAAATAGGTGAGAAGTAATTCTCTGAAAGTAGCAAGGTGTGCATTCAGCAGGCTATCTTTGTCTCTGTTTAACTAGATATGCCTGCTTTGGCTGACTCTTCTTCACATTGCCGCATTCTGACTTCCCAATCCCAAGATAAGGGAACAATCCAGAGACACTAACCTTGTTCCACTCAGTTGAAACTGACCACTAATATCCAATGACCTTTCCCGCCAGGAGTCAATATCCTACAACTTTCAGTTTCCTTACCAAAATCACACAAAAACCCAAAAACGGATGCGATTTCATTTAAAAACTTAAAAATATTCACAAAAACATCATCACTTGCCAAACTGGCCTTCCCCTCATTCTGTTGCAACAGAGCAAATAAAAGGAAATGACAGTTTTTTTAAAAAGGTATTATTTTTCTTTCAAAAATGCATTTAGCAGAGAATATTAACTTTGCTTTTTAGACACAAAAGATTTACAACCAGAAAAAAAAAGGTAAAATTAAAAATGAGAAGTATTCAAATTTGCATGTCATAGCTGCTATTTAAATTTAAATTGGCTCTTGTATCAAAAAAATTAAACATTTGTTATTTCTTAAATATTAAGGGAAAAGTAAAAAAACATTCATGAAAAAAAACAATATTTCAAGCCTGGAAGAAACATTATTTCCACAGAAAAACTCCTACAGAGACTAAGAACAGACCTTTTGTAGGTATGAACTAGAGAAAATGACCAAAGTGAAGCATTGGTATAATATTCATAAAGTAAAAAAAAGTAAAATATTACTCTATTATTTGAAATTCCAAAATTACCTTCTCTAGTTTTTTATTTTTGTGTTTTGTTATTAGGTTATTTTCATGTAGCAAATTTTCACATTTGCTTTTCACCATTTCAGCCTCTTCTTGCAATTTCTGCACCTGAAAATAAAACACATTATGAGAGTAACATGTATTATTTTATTAGGAGAATCATAATAGGAGATAAAAATCTAACATCTGAATTTTTATTTTAAACAAGTCATTATTTTCCTATCAAGACCCTCAGCAGGCTTATAATGTTACTTCCTTTTTAAAATATGGACTCACTCAGTGCCCTACTCCCAACCACAATCCTTGTATGATTTACCTGTGTTTTCTTCCATCAATACTTCTAGACTCCTCACTTGAGCTCTGAAGACTACAGAGATCTTCACTGCATATCAATGCCACTTTAATGAATCAGTTTCTGGTCCAAGCTAGCTCTCATTTCAATTATTTTCCCCACTAAATCAAAATATGAGCCAAAAAATATCTATACACTTTATATAAGGCCCATCACCTAGAATATGGTAACTCGTCCACAGTTCCTCCAGTTAAACCCAAACAACCAGCCAGAAGACCCAGATGACATTCTCACCATTGACAACAGCCTCCATTATTACCTCAGACCTGGATGACAGAAACAGTCCAACTGAATGTCTCAACTCCATTTCCCATCAATTTCATCCAGATGCAGCCTACTCTTGCCAATGCTTTGCCCTGCTTCAGCTTTTACCCTTAGTGCATTATTCTTTAATTCAACTCTCTTCTCTGTTACTGACCAGTGTGTTACCCATCATATAAGGACCTGCCTATGTCCCATCTTTCTCATGAAGTTTTTTCTTGAATACTACATTTCCAAAACAAAGTTTTTCTATAAATCACCATTGAACACATGCCCTATTTCATATCTATCATCGTATGTTATTTTCTAGGTACTTCATGTGAATAAATCTGAATTATACTTTATTTATTGAGAAAGAGGGAGTAATGGGCTTTAATGACTCTAGAAGGGAGTCATTAACCTAAATCAATACCCTCAACTATACAAAATGACAAACAAATACAACCAAGATTAATAAGAATATATTAAGGTTCACATTACACCTATGCGATTAATTTTAAATCTACATTTAGGAATGCTCAGTAAATCTGCAGGCAGTGTTTGAATCAGGAAGTAGCAGAATTATTATTTATCAAGATATTGGGGACCTTAAGAAATGTTTAGCATATTTAATACTATGTCATGTATTTTCTTTATTTAGATTGCAAACAAATGCAGTGTTTTAAATTGTCTACCAATTTTAATAAACACTAAAATAAATGCAGTGGTTACCTGAGTTTTATAGACTTCAATAAGAGTTTTCTGTTGTTTTTCTACTTCTTGCAATTCTAAGAGTTCATTTTCAACAGAAACAACCTCATCTTTCAAAGCAGCAAGTGTAGTCTAGCAAAAAATATATGTAAGTCATTAGAACACATTTATACTTCAGTGCTAGAACTATAAAAACATAACTCATTTATCAAAGTTAATAAAGTAATTAATTATCTTTGCATATAATTACCAACCAAAATTTAGGAATTTCATAAAGTTAGTGACTAATGCTTATGGACACGTGATTTTTAAAACTTCAAAAATTTAGACCAAAAAAAAAGACTTGGGAAATAGGCCATGTTCCTAGATAAGAAGAATCAATAATATTGACATATACATTTTTTCCAAATTAATTCAAAACTACAATTTCAATCAAAAGCATAAAAAATGGGGGTGGGGGTATGACAAACTAATTTAATTCACAGAAGAATAAATAAATTATTAACAATATATAAGGTGCTCAAACAGCTCAACAAAAAATAATAATGATCCAATTTTAAAATGGGCAAAAGATCTGAATAGACATTTCTCAAAAGAAGACATACTGGTCAACAGGTATATGCAAAATTGCCCAATACCAGCAATCATCAGAGAAATGACATTCAAAATCACAATGTGATATTATCTCACCCGAGTTAAAATGGCTTCTATCAAAAAGACAGACAATAACACATACTGGTGAGGATGTGGAGAAAGAGGAAGCCTCATACTCTGTGGGTCGGAATGTAAATTAGTACAGTGGCTATGGAAGAACAGCATGGAGGTTCCTCAAAAAACTAAAAACTGAACTTCCACATGATCCAGCAATTCTACTACTGGGATATAGCCCAAAGAAAGGAAATCAATATATCAAAGAGATCTCTGTACTCCTATGTTTATTGCAGCATTATTCACAGTAGTAGCAAAAATACAAAACCAACCTAACTACCCATCAACGGTTGAACGGATAAAGAAAGTGTGCTATATATACACAATAAAAGACTATTCAGCCAGTTAAAAAAAATGAAATCTTGCCATTTGCAGCAATGTGGATGGAACCGGAGGCCACTATGTTAAGTGAAAGAAGCCAAGCCAGGCACAGAAAGACAAATATCCCATGTTCACTCGCATATGAGCTTAAAAAGCGGTTCTCATGAGGATAGAGCAGGGGTGCTTATCAGAGGTCAGGAAGAATAATAAGTGTCTTTATTGACACAGAACTGCACACTTAAAAATAGAAAAATGGTAAATTATATATGTGTGCTTTACCCCCATAAAATAAAATTTTTTTCATAGGAAAGACTAACACAGAACACTAAGTAGAGAATCTCAGGACTTAATAGACATTAAAATGCATAAGGAATTAAAACTATTAAGATACTAACATAAGAATATAAAGATTGATGGAAAAAAAAACACAAAAAATTATACTTTGTAGATAATAAAGACTGGATTTTTAAATCAATAAAGAAAACACGGATCCTTAAATAAATGGAAATAAGACAACTGTTTAATTATTAGGAAAAAATACATTAACCACCCACCTCAACCCAATACTAAAGAAGTATCAAATGAGTAAAACATTAAATATAAAAATAAAACTTTACAAATTTTCAAAGAAGATTCAGATAAAACTATATTTTATTCTAGGATAGCAAAAGGTCTACTAATCATAACATCAAAAGAAAATATGGAGGACTATAAGAGTCTGAGATTTTATGCTCCTTCCATGCTTACCAGTTAGCCTACCACAGTTTCACAGATACTAGCAGAAGACATAAGAGTCCCAGGTCAGACATAGAGGACTTTGTTACCCACAGTAATAGGAGCTACGTTTGTGTTAGTTTCCTGAGCCCCAATTCCCACAGAGCAACAAAAAGAGGGCCAGATGACAACATTTACAGAAGACCAAACCAGGCAATAAGCATGCCTACCCTTCACACCAAAGGAAAACATTGCTATCATCTTTCAAAGATGCTTGCTATACAAACATCCTGGAAAAGATAGTCCGGATCTATCTTTTGAGAGGTGGACAATGTCTCTGCTTGCAAGTGTAGAACTGTGAAAACACTCTCAAGAGAAGCCTTGGAAGAAAAATATGTATATGTATATTTATATGTATGTGTATCTTCAAAATTTTATAGCCCTCCAAAAAAGTTTAAGAGGCAAACAAAATATAAAAATACCAGCAAATTATAACAAATTTGATATATATTTGATATATATGATATATATATATAACAAATATAAGGTAAATATCCTTAATATATGGAGTTCTTATATATTAATTGGGACAAAAGATAAATATAAAAATAATAGGTAATTCAAAAAGGCAGAAATGTGAATAATCAATGAATAAGTGAACAAATATGTTCACTTGTCATTAAAAACATGCTCTTGCCACTGGGGAGTCCAGTAGTGAACAAAACAGACAAATTTCCCTTACTTCATGAAGTTTACAGACTAGAGGGGTAGACAGACAAAAAACAAGAATAAGTAGCAAAATACATCAAATACAAAAGCGGAACAGGAGGTGGGCCACGGAAGGCCTCCTGAGAAAGGAACTTTTAAGTAAAAATCAAAAGGAAGTGTGGCTGTCTAAGGGAAGAGAATTCTTGTGGAAAAAGGCAACAGTGGGAGGTGGCCTGGCAAGCTAGGGGGAAACAGCAAGGCCAGTGCAGCAGGAATAGAGAAAACACAAGACGAGTGGAAGGAGATGAGATCAGAGAGGTAACAAAAAGCCAGACGATGCAACGCTGTGTAGCCACTGACTCTATTTACCAAGATATCACTGGAGGTTTTTGAGCAGAACAGTGACGTAGTCTGACTTGCAGCGTTATAGGAAGGAGTCTATTGCTACACTGATGCCACCTACTACGCCCAGGGTCAAAGTAAGGAGAATGGCCAGTAGGTCATCATCACGAGAGATGACGGTGGCTTGAACCAGGGTAGTGGCAGTGGTGCTGCTGAGAAATGGTCAAATTCTGAATATACTTGAGACAGTCTTGCTTACAAACTGGAAGCAGGGTATGAAAGAAAGGATGATTTGCTATGAAATGAGATGAGAAAAACTGCAGGATGAAATATTTGGGAAAATATCAAGAGCTCCATCTTGAACATGGTTAACTAGTAAGTATGTAAGTGGAGATGTCAAGTAGGCAGCAGAATGAATGCCTGGAATTCAGGGACAAGGTCAAGGCCAGAGGTACAAATTTGAAAGCCCCTAGCACATAGAGGGCTCTAAAGCCACAAGATTAAATGAGATTACCTATCAAATGTGGAGAGATTTGTTTCAAAATTAGCACTTTTATTTGCCTAGTACTGGAAAAAGTATAGGGACCCTTTTATATATAGTAGACACATTTATGATGGGTAATTTGAAAATATATAACAACATTAAATATGAGTCTCTCTTTTGACCATACAATTCCACTTCTAGAAATTTATCCTAATACAACAAACACACAAAAAGGCTCAAAGAAACTATTTTTGTTTTTAACAGTAAAAAACTAGAAGTAGCTACTGGATATAGCATATATATTACATATAATATCAAAAATTACATTTATGCTAAAATGGTAACTTTAGTCATCTTTCAGTTGTGAGGTTACAAGTGATTTAAAAAATTTTTCCTTTTGGGCTTTTCTGTTTTTATAACTTTCTATAATGAACAAATAAAAATTTATAACTCTCCAAATAAACTTTTGCTGTTTTGAATAGAGGTCACTGAACCTTAGAAGCAATATCAGCAGCTTCTTTTTCATTTGAAACTTTGAAATCTAAAACAATTCCAAGGTAATTAAAAGTAACAAAATACAAACATCTAGGTAATTTTACACTGCAAATAACATATGCCAAACATATCTAAATATTTTTCTTTAACAAAAATCCAAAGAATAGTGCATTAAAAATACATGTTTCTGATTTATTAATAGAATATGCTAAGATACAAACTTTAACTCAATTATTTTTATAGCTGACGTAATTTAAAATTAATTCCTTTATCATATGATTAAAACTTGATTTATAATTCATGAAATGCACTTCTATAATCCTTTCTACCTGAAGGATATCAAGGAAATTAAGAAAATAAACATAGTAAATAAAATTACCATCTAAATTATCATGATAAATAAAATTGCTTCCTCTTCCCAGATAAAGCAATTTAAACATTCATTCAACAAATACTCATTGAGAGCTAAGTATATGTCACAACTTCCCTGGATACCCTGTGCATACAAAGATGGAAGTTTATACGGAGAGACTGATTGAGAAGACTTTGGGAAGAAATAGCATTTGAGCTGAACTTTAAAGGAAAGGAATGATTTAGACATGGAGAAAAATAGCATTCCAAAGTATAAGAATAGGAAACTGTAGGAATAGATACAAAATCATGATACAACTGCTGAAAATAATGAGTATTTAAATATATTTTTTGGCTAGAGCTCGGAATAACCAGAAGACTGTATTCCCTGGTCTCCCTTGCCGTAGGGTGGAGTCACCTGCCTAAATAAGAGAGTCAATTCATATGAGACTTTTGGAAAGTCTCCTTTAAGAGGAAGACTTTTTTTTTTAGGAGATAATATATCTTTTTTTCCCCTTTATCCTGTTGCTTGAAACTTGGCTATAATGGCTAAAGCTGCAGCAGTTATTCTGAGTCATGAGAATGAAGGTCACAAGTTAAGGATGACAGAGCAGAGAGCCAAAAAGAGGCTGAGTACTCTGACACCATACCAGTCTTGAACTGCCAACCCTGAACTTCTTTTACATAATAAACATACGCCTCTATCTTATTTAAGTCACTTACTTTGGATTTTCTGTTACATACAGTGAACATACATATATTTGCTGAAATATAAGATTCTTCTCTAGAGTTGTTCGTGTATTTTTTTTTCCTGGAAGTTTCCAATATAATTTCTGGCAAACTTTACATAATTTAAAAGATAAGACAAATCACATTTGTAATTATGAAATGTGAATAAGATGGTGTCCAGTATTTTCTTCCTCTCTTCCTCTAAATTCTAATCCTGGCTTTTCTGCTAAACTAGTCATGTGATCCTTGTGCAGGTTGTCTAATACCTCTGAGCGTCAAGGTATCCATCCACAATTGAGAAAAACATCTTGTTATGGTACTGAAATAAGAATTGAAAGTAAAAAACGTAAAGAACTTATCAAATGCCTCCTATACTAACAGTAGTTGATAAACAGTAGCCATTACTGTTGTTTTCCTCCACAGTCATTTATTAAATGATAATATATTCCAAGTACAGTACTAGGCACTAGAAGTAATGGGAAGATTAATATAATCCCTGCCGCGGTGAGAGGATTGCCTGAGCTCAGGGGTTTGAGAACAGCCTGGGCAACTTGGCGAGACCTCATCTTTATAACAAATCAAAAAATAAGCCGGACGTGGTAGCACACACCTGTAGTTCCAGCTACTCGGAAGGCTGAGGCAGAAGGATTGCCTGAGCCCAGCAGGTCAAGGCTGTGGTGGCCATGAGCATGCCACTGCACTCCAGCCTGGGCGACAGAGTGAGACTCCAACTCAAAAAATATTACTTACATATATATACTAGTCAGTGGTCTGTTAAAAACTGGGTCACACAACAGGAG
>CAUYQG010270439.1:0-13171 GCA_963574415.1 Tarsius wallacei | reverse complement strand
CATGCCCGGCTGATTTTTTGATTTATTGTAGAGATGAGGTCTCGCTTGCCCAGGCGGGTCTCGAACCCGCGGGCTCAGGCAATCCACTCACCTCGGCCTCCCAAAGGCGCGGGATTACAGGCTGAGCCACCGAGCCCGGCTCTAATAATTCTTAATTGGCTGTTTATTTGTAATTGAAAGACTAAGTCAACAAGTTTAGGTAGTTGTCATACATTTCCTCTGCAATTTAAAGGACTGTTTTTCTACCAGATCCTTCCCTTCACTGGGAGTACTGACTTATGGGCTCTTAAGTAAGTGGACAGATTCTGTTGATAGGCACACTTTTCTTGAGGCTGTATGACTTTGGAACAGGCTATACCTAGGCTTAAGATATTCTTTAGTGGAATGGCTATTGTTGGGCACAAGAATGAACAGTAGTAATTACAGTATTTCCTGATCTGAGCTTTTTTTCCTATTCTATTTAGCTGTCCTTATCTTGGTACCGTAGTGGTTTAATTATGCCTTTATAATATCTTGTAGGACTAGAACCACTTCATTATTCCTTTAAAAAATTCATAGGTGAGCCAGGCTCGGTGGCTCAGCCTGTAATCCCATGCTTTGGGAGGCCAAGGTGAGTGGATTGTCTGAGCCCGCGGGTTCGAGACCCACCAGGGCAACTTGGCGAGACCTCATCTCTACAATAAATCAAAAAAATTAGCCGGGCGTGATAGCGCACGCCTGCAGTTCCAGCTACTTGGAAGGCTGAGGCAGAGGGATGGCTGGAGCCCTGCAGGTCAAGGCTGCGGTGGCCGGGAGCATGCCACTGCCCTCCAGCCTGGGTGACAGAGTGAGACTCCAACTCAAAAAAAAAAAAAAATTTCATAGGTTTCTTACCTGTTTGTTTTTCCACATATTTTCACATGATTCAGGGTATCTTTCTAAATGAGTTTATAGGCAATGTGTCACGTAATACATGAGGAATAACCTTTTACCGGAATGCAGTATAGAAGTTCTGTAAACAATAATGACTTCTTTACATGGAAATATTGAAACATTGTGAACTTAGAAGGAAAACATTAATTCTTATCTCTGTTTACATAACCTAAAGTGTAGGTGGTTACCAGGACTAGAATATTGCTTTTAGTTGTTGGAAAATTTTTGAAAGACTTTGAAATGGGCAATAAGATTACTAGATGTCCTTTCAGTGGAATATTGAATGTTGTCTAGTGAACCCTTCAGTACTATCTGATTCTAGGGGTGTTTACCCTAGATTTTCTTTGACCAACCAATTTTACAAGTCTGTCAGTTGTTTAAAAAGAAAAATATAGTAATACAACTGAGTTATATCCATAGAAAGGCAATTAAATTTGTCTGTAATTTATACAAATCTGTAATTTTTAATTTGTGTTTGTCTCTGATGATACAGTTACAGTTGATTTCCACACTGTTGAAAAGGTGATTCCTTTGTCCTGTATGACATTAAATACTTATTTCTGTCTATTTCATCTCCTTATTCCTAATTGCATTTATATATATCTGTTCTTCAGATTGCCCTTTGATCTGGTTTTTTAACCTCTGCTGATTGTCTCATTCATTAATAAAATATGTAAAGCCATTGATGACATATTTATTAAAAAATGAATTTACAGCCAGGCATGGTGGCTCATGCCTATAATTCCAGCACTTTGGGAGGCCAAGCCCAGAAGGATTGCCTGAGGCCAGGAATTTGAGACTTTGGTAACATAGTGAGACTGCATCTCTGCAAAAAAAATCAAAAAATTAGTCAGGTGTGGTGGCATGTGTCTATAGTCCCCGCTGCTCTGGAGATTGGGATGGAAGGATCTCCTGAGTCCAGAAGGTCAAGGCTGTGGTGAGCTTGATTGTGCCACTACACTCCAGCCTGGGCGACACAGTGAGACTCTGGCTTAAAAAAAAAAAAAAAATTTACATAAACTTCTAAAGATAGGATGTTGGAAGTTGTATTAATTTAAGAGATAGAATTATGTTGAAAGAATAATATTTAATTAAAAAATAAAAAGCTAACACTAAACTGCGTAAAATCTCTTTCAACAATGTATTGCCAGACCTTGTAAGGGAACTCAGATTGTGTGAGAATCTCCTTTCTTTTTTTAGAGTGGCAGCAACTATGCTTACTTGGAGCAGCTTGAGAGCTTATCTGCTAAAGGACGCCCTATCCCTGTGCGTCTTGATGCACTGCCGCAAGTGGAATCGCAGGTGGCAGCGGCACGAGCATGGAGAGAACGGACTGGGCGGACCTTTCTTAAGAAAAATTCTAGCCATACGTTGTTACAGGTACTTGAACTTCAAAACTCATCAGCAGTTGACAATTTAACACCAACAGATAGCAGTGGTGTTGGTGAGGGTTATTTTCAGTTTATCTTGTCACCGTTATACAAATGATTCCCATTAGGTAACATCAGATGTTGACCTGAAATCTGGAGCCTTTGGCGAACTCATTTCCAATTATTCTTGTGCTGTGTTCAGAAAAAGCAGTCAGCCTAGACTTTATCCTTAATGTTATGGACTCTGTCACTGAAGGATCTTATTTCTCAGAAGCACAATTGTATATACTCACTTTTCATCTTGAGCTTTGGAACATAGTAGTTGAGAGTGGAGGCTTTGGAATAAGATAATTTCAGGTTTGAGGACGGGTTCCTGAATTGCTAACTCTAGTCCTTGGTTAAGTTGTTTCCTTTCTGAGCCTCAGTTTTCCTTGTTTGTCAAATGTGGATTATACTACCTACTGCATAGATAGGATTCTGGGGATTGACTTAGAGAATGTGTATAAAGTCCTTAAGAAAGTGCCTGAGACATGGCGAGTGGTCAGTAAGTGGTTCCTTTATTATTTTCACTTTAAGATTTTTTAAAAAACATTGTTCATACTGCTGGTTTTATTTTTGTAGGTGCTAAGTCCCCGGACTGACATTGGTATATATGGGAGTGGCAAGAACAGAAGGAAAAAAGTAAAAGAACTAATAGAAAAAGAAAAAGAAAAGGATCTAGACCTTGAGCCTCTGAGTGATCTGGAGGAAGGATTGGAGGAAACCCGAGATACAGCCATGGTGGTAAGAGATTATGTAATGTGTCTGGAGTTTGTTTGATGAATATGAAATTCTGTAAAGATATTAGCAGATTCACTATTTTTATACTTTTAACTGTTTTTATTTTCTTATACCTTGTCTTTGGCTTTATGACTACGTATACTTTATGTTTTAAAAAATAGGCTGGTGCGGTAGCTCACACCTGTAATTCCAGCACTTTGAGAGGCGGAAGTAAGAGGATTGCTTGAGCCCAGAAGTTTGAGACCAGCCTGGGCAACATAGCACTATCTCATCTCTACAAAAAAAAAACAAAAAACAAAAAAACTAGCTGGGTATGGTGGCACATGTCTGTAGTTCCAACTCTACTTGAGAGGCTGAGGTGGAAGGATCGCCTGAGCCCAAGAGGCCAAGGCTACAGTGAGCTGTGAGTGTGCCACTGCACTCCAGCACAGGTGACAAAGACCTTGAGTTTAAAAAAAATATATATATATATATATAATATAGTAAATATATAACACATTTATAATATAAGTATACAAAAAGTTTACTGTTCTCTTTTTCCCAAACTTATCTTTTCTATACCTCTTTTTTAATTGTAGTTTTAATAGTTGTGTACTGTTCTATCAAGTTGCTTTCCATAATTTGCTGAGTACAGTAAGTACTTACTTAATGTCATCTATAGACTCTTGGAAACTGCAACTTTAAATGAAACAATATATAATGGTACCGGTTTTACCATAGACTGATGTAAATAAGAGTTAAGTTCCTACGACATATTTGTGGTCACAAAAAACATCATCAAACAGCCGGGCTCGGTGGCTCAGCCTGTAATCCCGCGCCTTTGGGAGGCTGAGGTGAGTGGATTGCCTGAGCCCGCGGATTTGAGACCCGCCTGGGCGGGCGAGACCTCATCTCTACAATAAATCAAAAAATTAGCCGGGCGTGGTGGCGCACGCCTGTAGTTCCAGCTACTTGGAAGGCTGAGGCGGAAGGATCGCTGGAGCCCAGCAGGTCGAGGCTGCGGTGGCCGGGAGTGGCCACGGCAATCCAGTCTGGGTGACAGAATGAGACTCCCACTCAAAAAAAATAAAAATAAATAAAAAATAAAAAGGGGGGTTGTTGAGTCTGATAAGACTGAACAACACTGTGCTAGCCTGATGGCTTTCTGAGGGCCAGGACCATGTTTGTTTTGCTTCCATTTGGCCTAATTAACTGAAGTGTTTAGTAAATAGTGGGGAAATGAATAATGAATAACGAATGTAGACTCAAGCATACAACTGGAGTCAGGGATCTAGGACAGTATAGCAGGGGTATATGAAACTGGCAGGAGATGGGGGTTCTTGATCATCAAAAGAAGGTAGGATTGCAACGATCAGAAGAGAAGTCCTAGTTCAGAGCTTGCCCCAAAGCTAGAGTGTTCTGATGTCAATGCCCAGAGCTTCTTCCAGTCCTCCAATCTCAAGGCATGCTGAAACCAAGGATGCTCAGATGGTCCCAGAGGTGGAGAGAGATGTGTTCACACCTTCACTCGCTGGTATCCACCTCAGGAGCTCTAACTAAAAGGAAGGCTTTTTTCCCAGCTTGGCTATACTTCTTTGCATTGTTTTGTGTGGGCCAAGACAGAGAGGACACTAGAAAAAAAAATGAGGCTCAGGTACCGTCCCTACAATCTTTCAATACCCTCCATGCCCCCAACAGTACCTCAGACTGCCTTGGCCTACAGGCAGATTCAGTTCCCCATTTTTCCATTGTCACTGTTGCTGCTTTTCACTCCTCTGGCCCCCTTCCCCATCAATAATGCGTGTGTCCCTTCCTTCTAGGTCCCAACCTCGAAGGTGATGGCCAAATATCTGAAAAATGAATGAATGACTAAAGGCTTCAGGGATCCTGATGAGATAACGGGCTTCCCTTTAGTTTGGGGAGTAAGGGGAAGCACCTTTCTTAGAGATATGACACATAAATGCCGAGGGAGGTATCAAGTCACTTGACGTCAGAGGCAGAAGGGACCCTGAGGTCATCTGGTTCACTAGATTCCAAACCTAGCTGCGCAATGGAACCACCAGGAGTTTTGTTAAGTCTGAGTCCATCTGAGATAGGGCCAGGAATCTGCATATTATTAACCATACCACTGGTGATTTCAATGAGAAACCTAGTTGAGTAAGCCACCCAGATCAACTTTCTAATTTTATTAACTAGCTGAGTCGCAGAGATGGATGGTGACATGACCCACAGGTCACCCAGTAAATCCTGGCACAATTGCAACTGGAATTCAGGTTTTTTTCCACTGTGTTGGTGGAGGAACTATCCGACAGCATTATTGTAGGAACAAAGGCCTTAAATTTCTCTGCAGGAGCTGCTGCCCACTCTGCCTGTAGGTAGGGAACAGACAGAGGCTAAGCAGGTACTTTACCTTATTATAAGCAGTAAATTTACTTCAGGGTTTGAGAGAGAAGCAACAAAATACCCACTGAGTTAGCAGGACACGAAGAACTCACCAATGTCTTTGGCTGCATCTATCCACGGAAAGCCAAGTGAAATAATGGAGGCAATTATCTACCTATTTTGTTCGAACACTTTGACCGAAAATCTCCTGGTAACTGAGAGAAAATATGAGCTTCAAAAAAATGTTTTCTCAAGTAGCCTGAATGACTTCAACTCCCACTTCATTTTTTTTCCCCTTGGAAACGCTGGCCTGGATGCCTGTCTCCGGGGGGGCATGAAAATGTTTGCAGCCTTGGGAAATGTGAAGGGAGAGGGGGAGACCCTGCGTAGGAAACACTGAATGAAATGGAAGGTCAGGCCAAGTCGCGTTGGAGGTGGTGTAAGCACCTGTCCTTTCAGGGTAACCTTTAGGGTCCTAGGCCTGTTCTAGCTGGGGACTTGGGACAAGTCCCAGCAGCCTCCAAACTACCAGCTTATCACTTTGGCATCATTCGAGGCAGCTGCTCCATCAGCAACTGAATGAAAACAATGCCAAATTTCTTTATTTAAAATAGACACTTCCTATTTTGGTTCCTAAGTGGGAAATCTATCTGCCCTCTGCTTCCAGCCCTCTGTGGCCAAAGCCCCCTCAATGTGAGGTATTTCAGCAGAGATCAGCAGGTGTCTGCCTATTTATAAGCAGCCAAGCTGCCATGGGTCACTGCATTCATATCTCTGAGCAAGAGAGGTCAGGGGGCTTATTGGAAAGGAGAGATACTGTGGTCACAGACAATGAAGCTTGGATGGGTCAAAGAGGGCAGTTCAGGTGCACCAGGGAATGGAGCTGTGATGAGTTAAGTTGTGTATTGCTGCCATGGGAGTCAGCAACCCCAAGATCTAGGAACAATTCTGTCATCACTAATTTGTTACGTGACTCTAGGCAAGGCTCGTGCCTTCCCTGGGCTTCAGCCTCACCACTTCTGGAGAAAAGGATGCACCATTTCATACACAATACCATTTACTGTGACAACTGGCCTGCTATTAGAAAAATAAAGCTGAATCTCTATCTCACCCTTCATTCCAAGATATATTCCAGCTAGGTCAAAGATTTAAATGTTAAAAAGGGAAGCCATTGAAAGACTAGAAGAAAGCATAGAAGGATTTTAAAAAAATATCGAGGTAGTGAATGTTTGTAAAGCAAGAAAAATGACTAGGAGCTAAAGGGGAAAAAAAGGTAGATTCGACTGTGCAAAAATTCAACAGCTTCGGAAAGATGAAAGATATCTCATGAAAAGTTGAAAGACAAAGGACAAACCGGATAAAATCACAACATAGAAGACAGACAAAGGTCTATTATTCATAATATTCCGAAAGCTCTGTTATAAAAAGTGCATTATTTTTTATAGCACTTACCATGGTCTGCAACTACATTATTTAGCTATTTGCTTATTATCTTTTTGTTTGAAAGCAGGATTTATTAAGAGGACAGAAAAGCTCCCACCGTGGGAGGGGACCTGAGGGGGTTGCCTGCTTGTTTATTATCTATTTCCTCTACTTATATGTCGACTTCATGAAAGCCGAGGCTTTGCTTACTCACCACTGCATTCCTAATGTTAGAACAGTGCCTGGCATACTGGAGTTACTCAATAAATATTTGTTGAAGGAATGAATAAATGAGCTTCTGTGAGTCAGTGAGAAGCTGATGAACAATTCCCTAGCAAAAATGCTCAAAGAATAATGAACAGGCAATTCACAGAAGAAATCCAAAGGGTCTGTGCCATATTACAAGGTGCACCAATCAGTAATAATTAAGAAATGCAAATTAAAGCAGTATTGAGATAATGTTTACCTCTCAGATTGGCAAAAACTAAAAAGGTTGAGGGTCTGTGTGGATGTGGTGAAACACACATTCATTCCTTCTTGATGCACATCTGAGTGGGCACAACTTTGGAGCAGCGACTGGAAATGTCATTTGAGTCATCAAGTCGTCTCAGGAGTTTATTCTTTCAAAATGCTCCATGTACAAGGGTGTGCTCATTTAAAGATTACTTGTAAATAGCAGCAAATTAGCAATGACCTAAATGACTTCAGTGAAGGACTGGTTAAATCATTTGTAGTACATCCAAATAATGGCATATTAAGCTGTAATGATTAAGAATTTGGGCTCTGTGGTCAGACTGCCCACGTTTCATTTCCTCCTCTAGCCCTTATGAGCTAGGTGACCTTGACCAAGTTTCTAACCTCCCTGTGCCTTCATTTTCTCATCTGTAAAAATAGGAGAAATAAAAATTCATGAAGTTGTGGAGAGTAAATGAGATAATCCATATGAAACACTTCAATAGCATCTGGCATAGAGCATTCAATAATTCCTACCCATGACTATTCCTACTAATATAATGATGACAATGACTATGTAGCCACAAATAAGAGTAAGCTAGATCTTTATATACTGTTATGCAATGATATTTCCAATATAGTATTGTGAGAAAAGCAAGTTGCAGAACAGTATGTATAGTAGAATCTGATTTTTGTTAAGGGCATTATATGTTATTCATAGGAGAAAAGTCTGAAAGGATAGACAGACTGTCAACAGCGGTTACCTCCCTGGGGAATGGGATGGGTGGGGGAGGTGGCTTTTCACTTGAGCAATGATAAGAGTTGTTTGAAGCAAGCATGTGTTACTTTTATAATAAACAAAAGATGTAAAGGGGGAAAAAAAAGCTCCATTTGGAACTCCGAGGACAGTTAATCCCACCAGGCTTCACATCCCCCAGTCCTTGGCCACAGCCCAAACGTTAAGCCTCCCTGCTCTTCATCTGTCCTCTCCCATACCATCCCCACACTGCTCTGTGAGCCATCCCCACCACCCCTGACTCATCCATCTCCCCACTACTGCCCTCTCCCACCCTTCTCAGCACCCTCTGTAAGCCCCACCTTGCGGTAAACAATTCCCCCCACGCTCTGGATAAACTTCACAGAACACTGCTGTCTACCTCCCGGCCTGGAAGTGCTGAAACCTGAGTCGCCACAGAGGAGCTCACAGCTTTGCTGGCAGCGCCCCCTGGTGGTCACTGTCCACACTCTCAGGCCACAGGCCCCCTGGGGCTGGGAGGTGGGGTCTGTGCTCTAGCTTCCCCTGTTTGCTTCCAGACCGTTAGTCCTCCGCCCTCAGCCAACAACTCCTCCTTCTCATGCCATCTGGCTACTTCTCTCCTCTCCTCGTTGACGCTTCTTTTTAGCCGCCCCCTTCTGGTCAACCCCCCCCACCCCCACATTCAACGAAGAGTTCGACATCTGGCTCACTGTCTTCTTCTCCACCCCAAGTCCTGACATCATTCTGGGTGAGTTTGACATCCGTGATCCATGTGCAGGACACACCCCCACCCTAGCCTTTCCATGCTTCCTCATCAATCAGAGCTCTCCACCATCCACACCTTGCTGGCTGGTCTCAATGCTCTTTTTACCTCAGGAGGGTCTCCAGCCTTTTGAGCTCCTCCATTCATTTCTCCCACCCTGTCGCCTTACCTCCTTTCCTCTCCATCCTTGAAAATGATGACGATGATGATAAGGATAACAGTGAATATGTATGTGCCAGGCATATACTATGCGTCTTACAACATCATTTCAATACTCTGTTCTCCTCACACTAACTTTATGAGGAAGGTACTGTTTTGTGCTGAGGCTCAGAGAGGTTGAGTAACTTACCCAAAGTCTCACAGCTAGTACGGGGCAGAGATGCGATTTGAAGTCAGGTCTGTTTACCTAACTCGTGGAACATAGCCTTCAGGATCTTGCTTGTATCCCCAAGTCTCTTGTCCTTTGTCTTTCTGTCCACCCACGAGGCGAAATCCCAAGGCTGGATACTCTTGACTGACAGTTTCCTCCTCCGCGCTTACACCCAGATGGAGGAACACTGCTGGAGAAAATCCCATCACTTTGGTGATTAGTCCCACTAGCAAGTCATAGTTTCCAACCTCAATGGGGCCCTCGACTAGGCTAAACAATCTTTCTAAGTAACTGTCCTGACAGCAGCACTTTCAAAGTTTCTCCACTGCCCTCTGGAGTCAAACTGTCTGGGTTAGAGTCCTGCCTCGGCCACTTCCTTGCCCCATACCGTGCCAGCTTTGAGGAAGGGTGAGGTGGACGAAAGGGATGAGGGGAAGGGGAAGTGACATGTACTGAGGGTCTTTGAGGTACCAGCCACTGTGCTACACCCCAGCAGGTCCACAAAGGTGATGTTCTTGTTATTCTTGCCGTACAGGGGAGCAGGCTGAGACACAGGTAATTCAGGTCACTCACTAAGGTGACACAGTTTGTAAGTGGAGAAGCCGTCTCATTCATGTAGACCCTCCTTATCTTGATGAATTACTGCAATAGGCTGCTAAATGGTCCCCTGTTACCTATTTCACGCCCTTCGATCAACTTCCATTCTGTTGCTGGGGCAACCTTCCTGAAATGTACATCTGACTGCTAGGACCCTGCTTAAAGTCCTTCCAAAGCTTTCCCACAGTCTTCAGAACGAAACCAGATTTCTTTGATCTTCACAATTTGGCCCCTTCTTCCTTTCTCACCACATCCACTGCCACCTGCCGATGATCCAGCCCCACAGAACTATTTTTGGCCACCTGATGACATTTTGCCTTCTGACTCTGTGCTTTTATATATGTTCCTTCTAGTTTCCCCATGCTCTGCACCCCTTTCCTGACCACCTTAAATGAGCCTTTTCTGTGCTTTCACAGCATTTATTCATTGATCCCAGTGCACTATAATTTCCTGCTGACTTGTCTGTTTCCCTCACTAAACTAGGAACTGCTTGAGGACTGGGACTATGCCTCTGCACTCCCCTGGGTCATAGCACCAGAGCCTGGTTAAATCTTTGTTTGTTGACTGACTGACTGACTGTCTGAATGAATGAATGGAGTGAATGAGGGAAGAAAGAGCCCTCACTTGGAAAATTTAGTGACATGAGCTGTATGGTATCTGGTTCTTGGCTGAAACTGCTGCAGTTTTTCCCCATGACTACAGTGCTGTGAAAATATGTCTGCACGTGGATAAAGACTGGGAGAGAACTTTCCACACAAAATTAAGAGTTGTGTTAGAGTGGTGAGTTGATGGATGCTTTTTTCCCCCGTTTTCAAAATGCTCTTTAGTACTGCTGTTCGAGTGTCTTGGCAATCTAGCAGACATTGTAGAAATGGAATCTGGGGCTCCCATAAAGGAACCTACAACCAATATGTACTGATGCACAGTGCACCCTGCTGGGTTCTGGGTGCTGTTGGGAGAGGGGTGGATAAAGGCGACTCATTCTGACTCAGGTTCTCATGGCCGGGAGTCTTGCCAACTAGGCTGGATTTGCTGGAATAAAATGAGAACTTTCAAGAATTTTCCAAGCTCCTGGGTTGAGGTATTTTTTTTTTCCAAAGTTGGGCAGCAAACAATGATCACTTTTGTTTGCAGTAAAATACTCATTCCTTCGATTTTGTCCTGCAAAGTGACTTCTACAGCTTTGGGAGTCAGGTTTGGTGAGTGGGGAAACTGATTGTCCATGCCTGGCTGGTATAGAAATGACCAAAAATGCTTCCTTTTTCTGGCTCTCGAATACAATGTTTAGGAATTTCATTGGCAAAATGATGAAATTATTCCTTTACTGCTGAAGGATTTCCAAAACTACATATCATGTATTAACTTTTAACCCAGAAGAGGCCAAAAAAAAAGGGAAGCAGCACTCTCCAAGATCCAAGATTCAGGTGATGACTACTCTGCTTTTACTGGGTGCTTACTCACTCTGCTGTGTCAAGGCACTGTGTTCAGGACTTTGGAGATATCTCATTTAATAGCCTTTGGGGAAGGGAAAATTAATATCCCCTTGCTAGAGATGGTGAAACTGAGGTGCATAGATATTCAGCTCTGAAATCATGAGACCAGGATTCGAAACTGAGTTCAGTGGGCTCTGCCATTGGCCTCCCTGCCTCTAGGCTAGTTAGTCTGGCTACAGAGGGACAGAGGTATGTATTTATTTTTATGTAACAATTGTTTAGTGTTCACTTTGTGCCAGGCACATGGTAAATGCTTTACAAACATTAGATCATTTAATCCTCACAGACAACCCTGGGACAGGTGAGAAAATGTAAGCACAGGGAGGTTAAGTCACTTGCCTGGGGTTAGGCAGGCTAGTATGTGAAAAAGCCAGAGTTACAATCCAGGTGGTCGTGTTTTGGTGTCTGGCTTGTAACCCTGACATCATGCTGGCTAGTGTATTACCCCCTGTGTTTTGTCTACATAGCTCTAGCTCCGAAATACTGAAGACATGGGCCTCTTTTTATAGTTTTACAACAGATTTGTACTATCTGGAGTATTTTCCCCCAATTAAGCTCTACGTTTTGCTCTCCGGGGTCTTATAAAGTGGGGGAGGGGTAAACACACACCTCTGTCCTTCTATAGAAAGACTAGTCTAGAGGCAATATTGCCAAGTGGTTAGAGTGTGCCCGTGGTGCCCACTGAACTCAGATTTAAATCTTGGTCTCATGATTTCAGAGCTGAAGCTCTCTGAACCTCAGTATCACTATCTCTGCTAAAGGAGGAGGTACTTTCTCTTGATACTTTAATTTACTTCCTGTTTATGGTGTTTTGGAAGAGCCAGGCTTTCTCCACAGCTAGGTACTGGGTGGCGAAGGGCTTTCAGATGCTTACCTCTTTTCATTCAACAGAGACTTCAGGATGGCGCCCTTCAAAGGCAATCTGGTTGGGGTCAGGAGGAGCAGACAGAGTACTCTTCCCTACCCAGCTAGTCCCTCCTAGTCCCAGCTATCCTTCCCTACCTCTTATCATTCCCGCAACCCTGCCTCATTTCCCAGAGCCAAGCCTAGACAATGGCGGCTGCCCAGCTTGGAGGGAGGGGGAGTGAAGAGGCAGCAGGCCCAACCCACCAGCTTGAGAGCTTCATTTGACAGGGGAGGAGGCACATCTGGTTTGGGTTTTCAATTCAATTCAACAATGATTTATTGTGGGCCTGCCAGCTGCAAAGGTTCTGGGTAGGCTAGGCAGTGAGAGATGCAAAGATAAGTAAAACATCATTCTCTTAAAGAAGTTTTCTAGGTTGTAGGGGTGTGTAGACCCGAATGAGCAACTTTTATGCGACAAGCCCCATGTTGAGTGGTATGTGTTGCTTTCATTATGTGTTTGCACCTTCTCAACAGGTTCTGCGATGGGGTGGGTAAACTATTATAACTGCAGTGTACACACGAGGAAACCGGGCCTCAGAGAGGAAGTGATTGGCCCAAGGTCACATAGTTAAGAAGTGACCAAACCAGTCCTGGAATCTAGATATGTCTGGTTCCCAAGTCCACATTCTTTTTTTTTTTTTTTTGAGCTGGAGTCGCCTAGGTTGAAGTGCAGTGGCACACTCACAGTCACCCCAGCATCGACCGACCTGCTGGGCTCCGGTGATCCTTCTACCTCAGTCTTCCAAGTAACTGGAACTACAGGCGCGCACTACCACGCCTGGCTAATTTTTGATTCATTGTAGAGATGAGGTCTCACCAAGTTGCCCAGGCTGGTCTTGAAACCGTGGGCTCAGGCAATCCACTTGCCTTGGCCTCCCAAAGTGCCGGGATTACAGGCTGAGCCACCGAGCCCAGCCACACATTCTTAACCATTATACTCCCCTGCTTCCCGGAGATGATGAAGATGATGAGGACAAGTAACACTGA